>CM066230.1:9556759-9647109 GCA_033675125.1 Athetis lepigone | reverse complement strand
TGTTTGTTCTGTGTCTGGGTGTGATTTATCTATACTATGTATGTATTTAAAAATATATAAGTATGTTTATCAGTTGTCTGGTTACCATAGTACAAGCTCTGCTTAGTTTGGGATTAGATGACCGTGTGTGAGATGTCCAAGGATATAAAGGATATATATAAATATAAATTGCACTGTATACAGATTAGAATTCTTAACTCAAAGTTCTTAGTATTAAATATATTAGAACAAAAGGTTCAACCAGTCCAAGTATTGATGTCTTTGGTTCAACCCTACCCCATAAACTATAGACTAGGCCTTCATCTGTAGGGGCAGATAGCAGATGTATATCAGTTGTCTGATAACTAAAGACCTAGTTTGGGATCAGTTGGCCATCTGCGAGTAGTCCAAAGTTTTTATTTTTGTATTATATATGTGTACTTTTGTGTGAGGTCCAAATAAACGTATTTCTTTCTTTCTTAGATAATTATTACTCTTTGATCAATTATCTACATTAATCCTTCTAGTTCTGGACTTGCATTCAGACTGCTTTTAAGTCTAGCATTTTATTGCATTATAATTCCTATTTTACCTGCTTTAGTGCTTATAGTTACGGCAAGTTAGGGGACCCTGTTCTATTAGAACTACCTTCGGTGGATTTCATGATTTTGAGGCTAAGCCTCATCCCACTCGAGCGTCTGATACATCGTTGATACATCGTCTGTAAAAATTTCAACTGGCTATCTATCATGCTTCATAAAATATAGCCTAATAGCAGACGGACAGACAGACGGACAGACAGCCAAACAGACAGACAGACTTCCCTGGAAAGCGTTGGTGTTTTAGTTACTACTAAAACACACTATTCAACGCTATACTTAGACTACAAGATTTTCTCAAGTTATGGGAGATATCCAAAGTCACAATAATACATACAAGTCAAGGAAAATTCCCATAACTCACCGCCCGACAAATACCTGGCGCGCCTTTAAGAGCAGTCAGCACTTGTTGGGGTCCTCGAGGGTCAATGCATGCCGAGGTTGCGGAATAGTTCTAATAGTTACCGCGGACCCGAAAAGTAAAGGGCAACCGAAAAAACATAGGTGGGTTTTAGTCAGTAAAAGTCTGACACTAAGGGCAGGAGAAGTCATTTGATGATTTGCCATCCACAAAAAAATAGGAAAAGACCCATAAGCATTTTCATCCTCATCGTCTAAAATATTTGAAAATATTCTTATATGCAGATTATTGTCATCACCCAACAATAAAAGAAGCATTCTTGTAACATGCCTAACCTATCTACACTTTTAAAACGATCCGATTTGAAGTGGGATATCCTTGTGCTCACTGAGTGCTGGCTTCCTTCAGCTAGTTTTATTCCAACCCTAGATAACTACAGCCATATATCAACATTTCTAAATAAAACTAAAATTGAAGGTGTTGTTATTTACTATAATACACATCTAGTTGTTGGAAACGAAGAGCTAGAACTCAGTGACGCTAACTGCCTATTATTATTTCTAGAGCCAGACAATTGCATTATTTGTATTTAGAGCGGTGATAGAGACTGTGTCGATAACTACCGCCCCATCGCAATCCTACCAACGCTGTCAAAGATCCTGGAACGCCTTATCATCAACAGTCGTCTAACTAAATTTCTGGAGACAAATGGGCTTCTTTCCTCCTCCCAATTTGGATTTCGACATGGTAAATCAACAAAAGATGCAGTCCACGAACTTCTCCACTCCGTCATATCTGACCTAGAGCATAAAAAAGTCCATGGCGGTGTTCTTAGATTTCTTTTTTTTTTTGTTTTTTTTTTTACAACTGATATATAATTTATAAATACATACATATTATAGATAAATTACACCTAGACACAGAACAAACAATCATGCTCATCACACAAAGTTTTTCCTGGGTGGGAATCGAACCCACGACCTCCGGCTTAGCAGTCAGGGTCACTAACCACTAGACCAACAGGCCCGCCATAAGATCTAGCTAAAGCTTTCGACACGGTCTCTAATCCGCACTTGTTGGAAAAGATGGAAGCACTGGGTATTAGGGGCCTTCCACTTAAGTTACTTCAGGATTATCTGACTGATAGAAGACAGAGAATTAAGATAGACTTTAACTTAAGTGATGAGCTACCGATAAAGTACGGAGTCCCTCAGGGCAGCATTTTCGGCCCGACCTTGTTCTTAGTCTATATCAACAACCTCTGCCAACTCCAACTACACAAAGGCAAAATATACACCTTTGCCGATGATACCGCGCTTCTTTTTAGTGGTGATAGTTGGGAAGAAGCTTTTGCCAATGCTTAGATGGGATTCAACAGGGTCAACTCCTGGCTTCAAAACAATGTGTTGACTCTAAACATTTTTAAACGAAATATATACCCTTCGCCTACCGAACTAATCTCCTCCCGCCTTTGTCAACCACTGTCACGGCACATCTTTGCAAACTTGACCAGCCCTCCTGTACTTGTCCTGTCCTACAGAGAACTGACACTATGAAGTACCTCGGAATTGTGATTGACAATACTCTCACTTTCAAACCCCACGTTGAGGTTTTGGTGACTAGATTGCGTAAATTAATTTACATTTTTTAAAACTTTAAAGACCTTGCAAATTTAGCTACAATTAAAATGGTGTATTTTGCCCTTTGCCAGTCACTGATCGACTACTGCATTATATCTTGGGGTGGAGCAGCCAAAACCCATCTCTTAGAAGTAGAACGGGCTCAGCACACGATATTGAAGGTTGGAGCTGGTCTCCCATACCGTTTTCCCACTGCTGACCTTCATAAAAAATGGGACGTTCCTACAGTCAGACAGTCTCTTATCCTTCAAACTGTTTTAAAGCAGCACGCCATGCTTAATTATGACTCTGAACTCTTAAAGGATACACGTCGCAAAGGCAGGGTATGTGAGACATAATCTCTGAGGACAGCTTGTTTGTTCATACAGATTTTTTATATTTGCCGGTCCGCACATCTACAATAAGCTTAACCACTTATTAAATATTTGCCCTTTGTGTAAAACGTTATGCAAAAAACTAGCCACCCAGTATCTTAAAACCCTGGATTACGAAGCAACGGAAAACCTATTGCGTCCACATAAATAGAAGTTTCTCAAATCTACTTAGAACACTACCCCCTCTTGGCCCTTTGCTCACTTACCCTACACAATCCACAAATATATCCCACACCCTTAAAATTGAACAATCCCAAACTTACACATACGCTTTCTCACTCATTAAAGGCAAATTACACATACACACACACACTCAATACACACACTCGAATTAACTCATCTGTTATAATCTATTTCTTTTTCATGCTTTCTTTTTATTTCTCATGTTTGTTTTTTATCTAAAAATTGTTTATTAACATAAGCTGTATTAAACAAATTAGTAGCACCTAACTATACGAGTAACACGTTGTACTTTCTAACAAATTAACTGCGGAAGGAGCCTGGTGACCTGTAATTCAGGTTGTGCTTTGCACAGACCTACATCGGGCACCAGTCTCTCACAAAGTTAACCTTAGATATATAACATAAATCTTTACTGTTATAATTTTTTTTCCTCCAACGTAAGGTAACTATTGTGATAAAAAAAAATCAATTATTATTATTATAAAAACCTGGTTTTACCGAAACACCAGTTCGGGTTCAGCCAACAGCACTCTACGCTAGAGCAAGTGCATCGGTTATATGATGGAAAAAGACGTGAGAAGTTATGATTTGGATATTCTGGTAGCTTTTGTTAGATATTGGCATAAAAGCCGTCTCTAGAAAATAAAAACCACTATTTCACATAATTACTATTTATTGATGGAGTCATATCTTACTAGTAGAAAGTTCCAGGTGAGAGAAAGCAGGCTTTTTTTTTATTGGGACTATCCCACACTATTCCCAACCACTGCAATTCCTGAAAGCCAGAATCAACAGTGAAATCCGCTAGAATAGCGCCGAGCAATGATGCTCGACGAGTCCTAGAAACGATTCAACTGTCTTTTTAACAAGCAGGAGACAGAACAGCACTAGGCCGATAGACACAAAAGGGCCATTACAACTGGGAGAATCCCAGATTGCCTTGCACCATGGAAGAAGAAGGAGAGCTATCGATTTTCTTCACAAAATCACTTCATTTAAAACTTAATATTTAAGATTCACTTCAAAAATGTCAAGTTTTCCTATGTAGGATTGTAGAACCTTGGCCTCAAATTTTTGTTTCTAGCTTTATATTACGAAAATTTTAACTCACGATCTTCAAAGTCCAGGTAGTTTCATGCCTCATGTTGCTTCTTAGATATGTATATATTGGTAATACATATAACTTATTCCAGTGGAATTTTGTTTATGAATTCCTTGTGTTTCCTAATGTTAAAAATTAAAACTGCAAACTTTAAATAAATATCATTTTCAAATTACGTAAAATGTAACTGAAAACTTTTTTTATTTGTGAACTAAAATCATTATTCAATATATTAGTATTATTATCACAATTTTGAATCCCAACTCAGTACAGAACATTAGACACATGTCCATTTAAGCTTTGATCTCTTTGAGTTCCTTCTCGTACTTGGCGGTGAACTTCCTCTCGGGGTCGTACTTGGCAGTCAGCTCGTTCCAGTAGTCTGCCTCGTTGTTGATGAGGTGGCCGATGACCTGTCGGGTCCCCTTCCTCTGCACTTCAGAACATTTGCCGCACTCATTCTCGAGAGCTTCCCTGATGTGATCTGCAGAAAGAGAGAAGCAATCAATTGGATTGTATTATGATAATTTACGAACAATAATAAACTTACCATACAACGGTCCGTGGTAGGCAGATGAATATATGGAATTACCAAGAGAGAGAACCATATTTGTTATTGATTGACTAATATTAGTTTACTTAGCAACTCTGTAATATTAGGCTACCTATGTATATACCTTCTCATGATACATGAAGAATAAAAAACACACTTGACTTGACACTTCAGCTTAAATAATATAATAGCTACTCATGTGGAAGATAAAATAATACAAACCCTTGAGTTCCTTGGCGTCCGGCGCGCACTTGCCCTGGTCGAGGATACACTTGACATAAGGTACCAGCAGACGGCGGTTGGAGAGAATCTCGTCCAGGTTTACGTTGTCATAGCGATCGGTGTACTTTGCATCATCAGGACGCGCCAGAGCCATGACGGCCACGGACAGGACACACAATACAATGCAGGCCTTCATTTTGATGCTGTTGAAACAAAATAAGAAAATTAAAGCAACGATTCTTCCTAAAAAGAAAAAAAAATTAAAATATTTAAATAACTCCTTTCCTTATACAAATATTACTTAAATTTTAAAATTATAATACCTGTTGGTTTTAGAGACGTGGACTCACTGTTAAGATGCAGTGCGATCTACAACTACCAGCGGGTTTTCTTCGACTTATATACCATAAAAGTTGTAAGGCAAAAAGTTTCAACCTAGGTATTAGTCACTAATAAAATTGTATGACATCTGATCGGGGTTTTCACTTGAGGTGACTGACTAAATAATTATACTAATTTCAAGATGTTTTTTTTTAAGGTAGATAAATATTGTTGTTTGTGATCTGATTTTTAGCCAGAGTTTAAAGTGCTCGTTTTTGTATAGAGAAACTGGTTTTTAGCTTTTGTCCTGAGATCTATTAATAATTCTAATAATAAATGAAGCTAAAGATTTGTTTTTAGATCTTTAAGCACGCTAGTCTTTTTAAACAATCGAACACACGCGCATTTCGACAGCCGGCTGTAACTTGGTCGTTGAAAGGTTAGGGTTAACTACCAATCTGATTGAAAACATTATTTCTCTTTTAAAAAAAGAGAAAGAATGTATAAGAATCAGTACGCAAAAGTTGAAGTGAAGTAGAGCAGTATTTCAATACGCAATTGAAACTCCGGGAACATGCTAGTTTTATGAGTAAGTTTTGTAATATTCAAGATGATCAAAGTTATTTGGACAGCCCAAACCGCTGGCCCTAGAGTTATGAAGCTTGGAGAATGTGTTCTTTGTAAAGAGTCAGTATCCACTATAATAATAATAATGCTAGCCTATAACTGTCCCACTGCAGGGCAAAGGCCTCTTCTCATACAGAGAAGGCACGAGCATTGATCACCACGCTTGCTCAAGACGGGTTGGCGATTTCAGACTTATATTAACTACAAGTCCAGGTTTCCTCACGATGTTTTCCTTCACCGATGTCTGTGATGTCTAAGATAAACTTTAGAAAGTACAAATGAATTGAAAAAGTCACATTGGTACTTGCCCGGATTCGAACCCGCGACCTCTTGCATGAGAACCGGGCGCCTTATCCACTAGGCCATCACGACATCCACTACGAAAGAATTTTTAAAAAATTCATACCCTCAAACGTTAAAATAGGGAAGTGAAATTTTGATATCTACGCGGCTGGACCCGCGGGCGAAATCTAGTAAATCGAAATCTTTAAAAAAATATATATATTCTCTATTATACTTTAAACTTTCGCGTTGCATATTAATACTTTACTGTTTTACGGGATTTAACGCGCACGTACCTTTTGACCATGTGACCTTGTGACCATGGCAGGTGTAACCCTGCCGAAACGTCAAGCATAAAACAAATAAAAAAGGTTCGTGCGCGTTAAATCCCGTAAAACAGTAACAATTAATTATATTCTCTGTCGGCAACCAATTTTCACACCACAAAAGAATTATTTTTTTTTCACGTTCGCATTTAAATCTCTTGCAAGCTCAAAGATTACTGAACTTGTCAATTTTTTTAAATGTAATTTACCTGTGAAATATAATGGACAAATTGCTCGGTAGTGAAATAAGATTATATTGCCCATACCGAGTAGTATTCAAAGTTTTTATTAGTAGAACAATAAAGATAATAATTAGTAGTAAAGAATAGACCTTTATTAATTACCCATCACGCAATGATATAAATAGCAAAGAATAATTGTGCATCATAATCTACTTTAAGATAACTCGTAACGACATGTAAGGGGTTAAGCAACAATACCGCAGTTATTTTTTTTTTGGTGAGTGGGAAATCATCAAATGACTGCTCCCGTCCTGGGTGCGGCGGGAGGGCGTGTCAGACTTTTACTGACTAAAACCCACTCATGTTCCTTCGATTGCCCTTTATGTTCCAGGGTCACGGTAACTATTATAAGCATTCCGCAACCCCGGCATACCGCAGGTCTTTGTTTAAACCTTCACACGTGATTCGAGACACAATAGAAAGACAATAAAATAATTATAATAAATTTCCTGGGACAACTCACACACGGTCATCTGATCTCAAACTAAGCAGAGCTTTTACTATGATAACCAGAGAACTGATAAACATACTTATATAATTTATAAATACATACATATTACAGATAAGTTACACCCAGACACAGAACAACTATCATGCTCATCACACAAAGTTTGTTCTGGGTGGGAATCGAACCCACGACCTCCGGCTTAGGGTCCCTAACCACTAGACCAACAGGCCCGTCAGCCACAATAGCAGCCCGACAGCCGGCTGCCGGTTGGTCGATGAAAGGTTCAAGTGCAGGAGGTACTGACCAACTCCAATAAATTCATGTGAGACTTTACGGCCGTGACTTCGACCGCGTCTATTATCACCATTCTTCACGGTTACCGTGGATGTATACCAGGATCGCAAAGTGACGTTTTTCGACACGTGACAGCTTATCTTTGAAGGACTACCAAATTTTTTCTGCACTCAACTTTTCCATTCTAACTATTGTCGTGTAACCACTAACATTATGAAACAACAACAAAACAATTCTAGTACCACCCGTCCAAAAATTGCAATTTCTTTGGAACCTATGTAGTCGAAAATTTAAAAGAAGTCCATGTTCTTCCATAATGTCCCAGCTCACACTCTACACTAAATTTCAACAAACTAAGTCCAGTATTTTTACCTTAGATGCTTAACAAACAAATAGTCATACATTACTTTTTGCTTTCAAGAAATTATGCTTAATCGTTTGCGCGAACCACAAACTTATGTACATTAATAGACATTTTATTCCCAGATATATTTAAAGCAATATTGTAAACAAGCATCTATTATACTATAATATAATTGATTATATTTTATAAGAATTATTTGCTCTATTTACATCCGATTAATAATGCATGACTTATATTTAACTATTATAATATTAATTTGTCAGCTGATCAGAGGGCCTAGTACAAGCGCTCGGAATAATCATCAAATAAATCCAATCTCGATTTTAAAATACTCGTTTTGTATTAAATATTTAATAAGGCCTGACTCATATCAATGAATGATATTTAAATTAATCACATTTATGTAATTTAGTCGTATCTACAACTATAAAATCGGCTTGAAATACTTTATCATAGCAAACTTATGCAAGGCCTTCGATTCTTAGAAATTGACGTCAACTGTTTTTATCCGCTATTTCTTACCAGTAAATCGAATGGTCAAGGTTCAAAAATCCAGAAGTTGACATATTTCATGTAGCGTAGTTAATGTGACATGATATGAGTTTTTTCCCGAAGGAAATTACATGTAGAATTGTATATTAAGCGCCTGTTTCACATTCTTATAATAAGTTCTTATTAATTAAGTGGTTTTTAATTTATCTGTTAGTTAGTCTCTTTTGAGGTCCTGAAACAGGCCCTAAGTCTCATGATAACGGGTATCAAAAACCGGGTATATATTTAACGGGCTTAATAATAAACAATGGAACTTTTTGCCAGACCTGATGACCATACCCAGAACACAACACTTTCACTTGCCACCAAAAGGACTTCTGAGACGTGGCAAAATTCCGATACATTTTACGCTGAGTATTGGATATGGATACTCATTCAAATGCAAACAAAACAAAAGTTCAAATTTGTTTTGACGTCAAACTAAAAGATACCATCTTTTTGCTTAGCCCGGTTGACATCTGGAATGCCTACTGGAAAACTGTTTGTGTGTAACCTGCCCCCCTAGACAAGTGGCATTGTAGAATAGATAGCGAAAACGAATAGATTGTCAAATGTATGGAGATGTCAAATTGTTTAGCGAAAGCTTATGTCACTTGGTCTGACGTCATATTGGTGCAATCTTATCGGCATCAATATATCCAGGGTTACTTAACTCTGACAAGAATATTTTTACGTTTAGCGTATGACGTCTACAGCAGGTTTGGTATCATACTTACAATAATTAGCACGGTCGGTTACCCCTGCGTCTCGTGGGTTTTCACGATCTTGGACAAAAATAGAATAATTATTCTAAACACATAATTCATGCCGTTAAAAAAAAGATGTTTTTAGTTTTGTTTACTTTAGTGTCGTGATCTTTTAGTGGTTAAATTAAAGATCGTCCTCTAAGTAAAGAGGTTACGAGTTCAATACCTGCCCTGTATTGAACTCGTAACCTCTAAGTACTATGTAAGGTACTATGTGTCTTTTTCATTGTATTAACTTTCTAAGTTTATCTTGGTTTATCATATTCCTAAAATAGAACAGGGAAGGTTCTAAGGGGTTAAAAGACCAAACGAGATTGTAGGTGTTATAAATTGAAAACCTAGGTTTCTTACAATTATTGCTAATTTTTAAAAACCTAAATTACCAAGGCTTAAAACTTTTTTACGACCAACTGGACTAGCTCATCAGTTTCAATAATTTATTAACCCTTGCTATCAGAACCTGAGATTCTTTTGAGATGGTATAATTAGCGTAAATAATATGTGCGGAAAGACCTACTTTAATCCCAAGTGATGATACTTCAAGATCTGTAGGTACAACATTAAAGGAAAAAATAATTCTTCATAAAACTTAGTTCCGGGCAAATTAAAATTATATTTTTGACTAAGGAAAACATTGCAAGGATAAAGTATTCGTTTGCTCCTCGGCCGTTAACTTTTTGTTTCCTACATTATACAATTACCTACGTGTTTAGGTGGTTATTACACTAGAGACGCATATCTGCTTAACCGCGGAGAATTCCCTTCGTGGTTTATTGCCGCAGAACAGATTTGTTGCCAGGCGGGTGATGCCATACCGCCCTTGTGGCAGCCTAGTTTGGTAGCGGTGTGACGCGACGCGGGCGCCGCGACGCGGGCGCCGCGACGCCGTACCGCTACGATGAGGCCGCCCTCTTAGGGCTCCCACACATAAACACGATACGACGTCGCGTCGTACAACGATGCGGCGTCGTTTCACGATATGACGTCGCGTCGTGAAAATCTACGACACGACGCTGTGACGTTAGAAACTTACGATGCAATCCTGCGCAGTTTTCAACCGACTTCAAAAAAAAGGAGGAGGTTCTCAATTCGACTGTATTTTTTTTTTATGTTTGTTACTCGATTTCTCAAAGACGCCTAGACCGATTTCAAAAATTCTTTTTTTATTTGAAGAGGTTTGCTTGTCATTTGGTCCCATTGTCATCAGGTCAGGATCTGGTGGCGGAAACCCTGAGAAATTGAGGGCATCTCTAGAAAATTGTAGGCAAGCATCGGGTAAAAACTTAATATTAATGTGTACATCTGATGAGACTACAACACTATGGAGGTTTAGGGCTGATCTGATGATGGAGACGACAGAGAATCAAGGGAACTCCTCAACGGCACATCTTAGCTGCATCGTCTTTGGGCTTATTTTATTTGTGATGACAAGATCTTTACAGAGAGATGGGTTATGACTGCCACTGCAAGCACCGTGATGCAGGTGCAGTACAGTTTAGGGAACTCCTTAATGGTTGATAGCAGCTACAAAGTGTTTGGGCTTATTTTATTTGTATTGATGAGCACTTTACACCGAGATTGGTTATACTGCAGATTCGATAGTGAAGACAAAATACAGTTTAAGGATATCCTAAATGGTACGTAGCAGCTACCTCGTGTTTCAGCTTTATTGAAGTGAACTTTACATTGAAATTGGTTATGATTTATCGTTTTGAATCGATAATTTATTATAGGTACTATGAGTATTATAAAAATGGAGCACATTCATATTAAAGAAGAAGTTTTATTGTATACTAGCTTTTGCCCGCGGCTTCGCTCGCGTTAAAAAGAGACAAAAAGTAGCCTATGTTACTCTCCATCCCTTCAACTATCTCCACTTAAAAAATTACGTCAATTCGTCGCTCCGTTTTGCCGTGAAAGAAAGACAAACAGACAGACAGACAGACACACTTTCC
The DNA here is from genome assembly GCA_033675125.1 of Athetis lepigone. Lineage (NCBI taxonomy): Eukaryota > Metazoa > Arthropoda > Insecta > Lepidoptera > Noctuidae > Athetis > Athetis lepigone. The sequence continues at coordinate 9,635,939 of CM066230.1, read as the reverse complement.
CATTTATAATATTAGTATGGATGGATATTATTTAAGTTCATAAACATAAATATATTTTCTTAAAATTGCGCTCACATTTTCTATTAACCACTTCACACAACTGCGCGCCTAGTACTTTTGATTGACTTAAGTACTAAGTATCTCAGTATTTTAAATTTTCTCACATTATCACTTCACATTACTGCGCTCCTAGTACTATTGCTCTCTTAAGTTTTCAATCTTTAACTGAATTTAGAATTAACTATAGGGGAAAATGATTCATCTTTTATAATTATGTTCTCGTCGATTTTTCATTATTTTTAAGATGTATTCTGCTATTCGGGGCGGGGACAAATCCAACGAACCAAAAACCATGAAAATTGGTCTAGCCGATCTCGAGTTATAAGTGTTGTAACAAACCCGACTTTGTTTTATATATATAAGAAGATTGTCTGCGTTATTAAACGTTTGATGTTTTTTTTACGCTTGGATGAAACTATTGGTATGGACATTGGCAGCCTGGATACTTTAGTCAGACATTGGGACTCGACACTAAAATGTAAAAAATAAAAAACTTTTTACAAAAAAATTATAACCGCCTTCAAAAACTAAAAACATAAAAATAACTAAAATTTCGGAAGTCGGTGGCAACACAAATTGACTGACAGAAGAGATAAGCCACGGACTTCCGAAATTTTAGTTATTTTTATGTTTTTAGTTTTTGAAGGCGGTTATATTTTTTTTGTAAAAAGTTTTTTTATTCAAAATTAAAAGATGACGGATGGTATTGAAGTCGATCATCTAATTACCCTAGTCAAGCAGCGTCCCGTACTATGGGACAAAACATATATGTGGCGTTATCCAATGAAGTAACTCTTCAAAACTTGATACTTACACTCATTCTAAAATAATCAGAAAAATTGTTGTGGGCTATTTTTATGTGTACTTTGTAAAGTGACTCCCGTTATTCATTTTTGAAAAAAATGGGTGGATATAATATCTTCTGAGTATTTGTCTTTTCTTTCTTCGTCTTCGATGTAGTGTTTTCTTACGATGCTCATCGCAAATTTCCACGACGCGACGTCGTATAGTGAAACGACGCCGCATCGTTGAACGACGCGACCTCGTATCGTGTTTTTGTGTGGGATGCCCTTACGGCTCGTACAATTCGACGCGACGTCGCATCGTGAAAATTTTCGCATTCATTTACTGAATATTCACAGATGGCAGACAATATTGAGATGGACCATTTAATAACCCTAGTAGAAGAGCGTCCCGTATTATGAAACAAAACTTCAGCAGAATAGAAAGATAGAAATAAAAAAACACGATGTCGCTTTGTGGCACGATGCGACGTCGCGTCGCCGCGTCGTATCGTGTTATTGTGTACGAGTCCTTATCTAGTTGTATCGCGTCGACTCGCGTAGTCTATTGCTAGTCAGCTAATCGTTTGCTACGAATATGCTTTCATGGAGCTACGTGCTTACTACGATGTCATTGCCATTACTTACTTTAACTTTACAAAAGTATTTAAGGTGACCGATAGATAAACACATTTCATCAGGAGAAATTGCTTGAAGTTGTAAAATAAATTGTTTTATTGTAGTAAACTATAATATTAACTAGTATAGTGTAATCTAATAATGTAAGATACTCTGTCCTTGCTTAGTTTTTATTAATTATGTATTATGATTATTATTTTAAATTTACAATATCCCTCAAATACTTATACTGCGCTTTGATAGCTTGAAACACAGGTTTAAATAAACCTAGTTCGAGTGGTCCCTATATTTAATTTTAGAACATTATTTTTATTTTTTCTCGCACATAAAAAAATGTATTTTCCCAGATTAAGTTAGTTATTACGATTATTATAACTAAGACTTTTTATAATTATAACACCTCTAAGCCATTTTATTTTATTGTTGTGATCCTTGTTTTTAATAAATTTTATTTATTTTTTTTATTTTTTTTTATCACAATCAACTTTCGCAATAAGTATTTTAAAGATACCTATTGAATACGCACCCTTGTCTTAAACGTCTTTGCCCTTGCTTTTTGACCTTATTATGTAGGTACAAAAATGGATAAAACGCACCTTAGACTAATTTCATGTAGGGGTCCACTGCATGAAATTACTTTAGTTAAAAAAATGTTGTTGAGAAACTTGTTCTTTATTATAACACGGTTTATCGATATAGCCTATAAAGCATATTAAAAATATTAAAAAATTAATAAACTTATAGTCAGGCGCTACTTTGTGGAAATCAATTGTTAGTTTTAATTTCACAATTTTAGAACAAGCTTTGGGTGCAAAATACATGCAAGCACCGCCCGCAAAAATATGCACATACAGAAGAGCATATCATATGCCTTCCACCAAATCATACAGTTTAAAGCCGGGTCTCCACTAGGCAACATTTGGCGCGCGACACGTGACGCTCAACATGTACGGCAACGCCGTCCAACAGCACGCGACGTTGCCAGCTGGCGCGCAACATGACGCGCGGCATGTTGTTTGTTTAAAGAGCATCGTTAGTTGAGCATCAATGAGGGTCTTTGCATTTTTACATTTTGTTTGTTTTGTAGGTGTTTTTTAACCCACCAACGTGGATTTTTATTTTTGATGCATTTTTCGATAAAATTATAACCACTGCCGCTGAAATCAACACAAGTTCCTCTGGCGACATGTTGGCGACAACTGCAGATGCGTAGACAGACAACGTTGTTCAACAAAAGTTCCGCGCTGACTTTCAACATGTTGGGCAACTTGTTGTGCAACATGTTGCGCGTCAATTGTTGCCTAGTGGAGACCCGGCTTAAGCATTTGGTATCGGGTAGCATATACTAATAGGTACTAGTATTAATATAATATTGGCATGCAAGAGGTTGTGGGTTCGAATCCGGGCAAGTACCAATGTGGTTTGCCCAATTCATTTGTACTTTCTGAAGTTTATCTTGGAGATCACAGACATTGGTGAAAACGTCGTGAGGAAACCTGGACTTATAATTAATAAAAGTTCAATCGTCAGTCCGCCTTGAGAAAGCGTGGTGGTCAATGCTCGTGCCTTCTCTGTATGAGAAGAGACCTTTGCTCTGTAGTGGGACAGTAAAAGGCTGGTATTATTATTTAATAATCACTTAAAAGCTAATGTGTATATATTTGAACTATATTACTAAGCTAAAACAAAGACCAAAAAATACACATAACTAAAACAAAATAGCATAAAAAAACTCATCCGCGTAGCTGTCAACCGGTATAGTGCCCAAAATCTAGCGCGGGAAGAATCCATCAGCCGTCAGGACCAGTCCTTAAAAAAGAAAATGGGCACTCGGCCCAAACCCAAACGGCTCCAAAATATAGTATACTAGCTTCTGCCCGCGGCTTCGCTCGCGTTAGAAAGAGACAAAAAGTAGCCTATGTTACTCTCCATCACTTCAACTATCTCCACTTAAAAAATCACGTCAATTCGTCGCTCCGTTTTGCCGTGAAAGAAAGACAGACAGACACTCTTTCCGATTTATAATATTAGTATGGATATATGTAGTTACTCGAAAATATACTTTCGCTGCTTGAAGTATTCCGCAGCCGAGGGGGCTGCACTGTCAGAGCACAGCGTACATGGAAGATCCCATCTTCTTTGGCGCAAGAGTATCGAAAAATATATAAGCTATGAAGGTACTATTAATAAATTAACTATAGATTTACAACGTCAATCTCTAAAACATTTGAAATTTTTGGAACTATTAAAGGGTAAACCTTTTAAAAATTATAGAAATTATTATTTAAAAGTTTTAAACATATAAAAAACCCAGATCACAAAATACCCAAGTCTATTTCTAGATTCAGAATAAACATTATACTTAGATTTTATATGTAAACGTGTTTATTCAAAGAATAGCGTTGAACGTTTACTTATCGATTCCATGGAAATTGAGTTCATAGTGGAAATATTATTATTTACCTTCACACATCATCTTACATCAACATTGACACACAGTCAGTGTGTTTAGTGACAATGACGACAGTTCAACTGTTAATCATTGCTCACATTTACATGATCATTAGGTATAGAAATCCGGTGTTGCGGAATGTTTATAATAGTAACCGCGACCCTGGAACATACAGGGCAATCGAAGGAACATGAGTGGGTTTTAGTCAGTAAAAGTCTGACACGCACTCCTGCCGCACCCAGGACGGGAGCAGTCATTTGATGATTTCCCACTCACCACAAAAAAAAAGGTATTGAAATTAACGACAAAATACAGTGTAGATATGTTTTAGAAGAATTATTACTTATGATAAAGTTTTTAGTTAACTGAAGCTCTGAGATCTGAACTTTGTGCAAATATTTTTTTTATCTATAATATGTATGTATTTATAAAGTATATAAGTATGTATATCAGTTGTCTGGTTACCATAACACAAGGTCTGCTTAACTTAGGATCAGATGACCGTGTGTGAGTTGTCCTAAGATATTTATTTATTTATTATTTATTAATACAGATCCTTGTAAATCTGTTTTAATAAACAAATAACATTTGCACAAAGTAGTAAACACTAGATTATAGCCAAGCAAGAGTCTGTTTTGTGCAGGCGCATGTACGCTGCAAAAAAGGTAGACTATTCATTACCTAAGACTGCCTTCGTCATCTCGGATGTACTGTCAAATGACAAGAAAGCTTTACATTTCTTTAAAATAATAGCTAAAGCGTAAATGGATCTGTTATTTCTTAATTTAGAATACTTTGTATGTAGTAAGTATTCAATTGATTTTTATTCAAGGTACCTTGTATTCGACACTCACTTGTATTCGACAGTCTTGCCTGCTTGAAACTAAATTCAAATGATTTTTTAAACTAAATATTAATCAATATTCATTAACGTAATATACTGTTAACGTGTATCGTCTGTTTCGCTTTAACGGCAAAACCGCTTAACCGATTTTGGTGAAATATGGCACGAAGGTAGCCTGAACTCCAATGAAGGTCATTTTTATAATCTTCGACTTTGACTTTGAAATTAATGTGTACATACATTAGAATATAATAATAAAAAACCCAACTCTCGATTAACAATCAATAATTTATTTATAAATGCACTACACTATTATAATGTTATTCACAAGCCTTGATATTAGGGTATTCCATGTTTCCGAGATGGTCAAAAGCTCGACACGAACACAACTAGTCAACGCTGTCAATTTTCAAGGCAATGTTATTGATATCACAGTTTCAATATCTATGAGATCGATATCATAGCGTGATATTGGTGATACCACGCTGACGTACTGTCAATACCACAGCGTGGTACCACTACAGCCTGCTGTCAATACCACAGCATGATATAAATACCACAGCGCGTGATCAATATCTAACACTACCTCATTTTCAGAATAATCCAACTAAATCGAAAAAAATATTTTATGACTCCTACAATTCTTCGCTAATAATAAATTATATTAGTTCTTAAGGGTCCTAAGCTCTTGTTCATGCTTGCTGGCGTATTTGGATTGGGGATCATATTTGGCCTTGAGCTGGTTCCAGTAGTCAGTTTCGTGGTTGATGAGATGACCCATAACTTGGCGGGTACCATCGCGTTGGGTCGGTGTGCACTTGGCACAGTCCTCCTCTAAAGCCTCTTTGATGTGAGCTGGAAGATTAAATAAAATATGTTTAAAATATTGAAAGTTTTGACTCATAGTATTGTGTGGATTGTGATTGGATTCTCAATAGAGCGGCTACCGCGCCAGTACTACTGAATTATAATTAGCTGAAGTATGTATTTATAAATTATATACGTATGTTTATCAGTAGCCTGGTTACCATAGTACAAGCTCTGCTTAGTTTGGGATCAGATGACCGTGTGTGAGTTGTCCCAGGATATTTATTTATTCATATAATATAATCTTATCACACTGGAGGTCAATATACTTTCGGTATGATAAGATATAGTATGAAAAGATGTCCCATGTAGCCACATCCCAATTTCTTTATGAAATCTTTTCAAGTTTCGCACTTATTAGATTGTTTTTTGTTGTAGTCAAGTTTAGTTTTTGTGTAATTATTTTTTACCCTGCTTCGTTGAACTAGTTCTATGATTAGCACAACTAGTATAGATAATCGTACACATTGATGATTTTTTCATATATATATTTTTTTGAGGATAAGTGGTATGTGGACGTAGAGCCTGGATAAAAATTATCACGTGATAAATTCAAAATTGAACTAGACGTCGATTTACCAGATAACTAATCAACTAGAGAAATACTAACATGTAGCTATGGATTGATGTATTAGGTTACTTAATCCTTCGAACACACGTGATTTTAGACACAATAGAAAGACAATAGCAGCCCGACAGCCGGCTGTCGGTTGGTCGTTGAAAGGTTAAGATAGATTTTGACTTAATCTCCATACATAACTTGTTAAAATCCAATTCCTAGTAGTCAAACCCTAAAAAATAGATGATTGAAAACAGCTGGCTAACACTGACAGGTCCAAAAACATCCAGATTATCTTTACTTACATTTCAGCTCCTTGCCTTCTGGAGTGCACTTGCCCTGGTCGAGGATGCACTTGATGTAGGGCACCAGCAGACGACGGTTGGAGAGGATCTCGTTCAGGTTCACATTGTCATATCTGTTGGTGTAAGTGCTGTCTGGCCTGGCGAGAGACACAGCCACGAGCCCGAAGAAACACAAAACTATGAAGCTGTTCATTCTGGAAAGAATAGAATGGAATATTATTAAATATATAAAATGGTAAACTGTCTGATTGTAGATGTATCAACAACAAGTTAAGGCGCCCAAACCGCTGGTTCTAGAGACATGAAACTTGTAGGGGGTGTTCTTTGTAAAGAAGTAGGTAGCTGCTGAGATGGATTTTTAGGACACCGACCCCTAAACGGTTAAAACAGTGGATGGAAGTTCGAATATTGGTATTCGTGTGTGTTCGTGAATTAGCATGACATTAGTACTTTTTAATTATCACCTCCCTAGCCTTTTCCCAACAATGTTGGGGTCGGTTCCAGACTAACCAGATTCAGCTGGATACCAGTGTTTTACGTAGAGCGACTGCATATCAGACCTCCACAACACAGTAACTGGGCTACGCAGTATCTCTTAGTTAGACTGGTCAGACTTTCTGGATTACGCGTAATGACTGTCAAAGTTTTACGAATGATTACCGGGACCAACGGCTTTACGTGCTTTCCGAGGCACCGGATGTCAGTGATGTCTATGAACTGAAAAAGTCAATCCGTACTTGCCCGGACATACAGTACTTAATAATTATCAACAGAATTAAATGCAAAATTCAGTTGGACTTTGGATGTCGTTAATTTCTTCTTAATTAAAATTCTAGGCACCCTCAACCAACTCACAATAGCTACAGAGCGCAATAGTCAATATAGACAATATCCATAGTGAGATAATTCGAAATGGGCGTGTCTTCAATTAATTTATGACTTGAAACAAAACCACACACACTACCAATCAATAATCGAAATCAAGATACTGTAGACTATTTTTTAACGAACCTTTCTAAAAGGTGAACTTTAATTAAAATTCTTACTTATTATAAACGTCTTTATAATTTTTTGAAGTGGGAACATCAAATGACTTCTCCCGTCCTGGGTGCAGTGGGAGAGCGTGTCAGACTTTACTGACTAAAACCCACTCACGTTCCTTTGGTTGCCCTTTGTTCCGGGGTCACGGTAACTATTATAAACATTCCGCAACCCCGGTCTTCATAGATGTTTGTGACTCTTTCACGCAAAAACTATGGAATGTGCTTATTTATTTATTGTTTATTTAATTATTTATTATGGAAAAACAATGGAATGAATTTTGATAAAACTTTACAGTAATATAGCTGATACATCAGAATAACTATAGGCTATATAACATGTCGCTTTGACCTAAGGAAGCGAAGCAGTAACCGTGGGTGCAGCTAGTTAAACATGCGTATGCAATGCGTTTTCCTTTTAGTAACATAATTTTGATTTTAATGAATTAATAAGAAAGAATTTTACAAGAAATCGATGAGGAAGGAACTACTTTTAAACATCGGATGAACTTTATTATTGATGTATACCTTGACCGCTTACGCGACAATGACCCGCACCGTATGGTAATCTTAAGCTTGCTATATAATTTTATTTCGTAAATATTGTGTTTGGACAAAAAAAATACGTTTAAAAAAATAACGTTTAAAAAAATACTTAATCCCTGCTATTTAATTATTATTAAACACAAAATATTTTTTTTATAAATTACAAAAATATTTTTGAAAATATTTCGGAAGTAAAAATATGGAAAAACTAAAATGCAATTTAATTTAATTTATACGCAATTTTTTTTTCTAAAGACTGACCTACCTTAGATTTTCACAAATGCTTGAGGAGTACTGGCCAAGAGCTCTGCACTGGGTTTAGTAATTCGTCGGTCAGTCTTCCACCACTTTTTATACTGAACACATAGCGTTTTGGCACAACAGCTAAACTAGTTTTGGTCATTTTACTCTGCCCATAATTCGGGGAATACGATTTCGTCACTCACACGAATACAAACAGCCTAAAATTGGCGTAGGTACTTATGTCGGATTTTATTGCGAACCTTACGTTTAATTTTAAAATGAACAAAATACTACATAAGTTCATTGTTATTGATTAAGGTAGGTTAAAATAATATTATTCCTAACTAAATGATCATCACTTAGATGAAATAATATTATTTTCCAAATAAGAAAATATTTTGTACACGAGCTTATTGAAGTGATGGGATCCTGTCAACAATATATTAAAACTAGCTGACCCGGCAAACGTTGTTTTGCCTTATAAATTATTTCAAGTTTCTAGATAAATTCTAGTGTAGACAAAAAGTAACTTACTTATTATAAGTGTGCAAGTATGTGGATATGCATGAAATAGGCATGGAGCGCTATGAACGATAAGGGAATATAAAAATAACAAACGCCAAACAATATTATTTTCAAGTTATTATAGTTTATTTCCTTTAATCACTAACAAACAACATCTGATCAGTTTTTAGCCTGAAGCACAGGTTCACCCTAGTTCAGGCTAATGAGTAAATGTGATTTTTAATAATATTGTACATTCCTTATTGTAATTTCAAATGCCCTACTTTATAAATAAACGATTTATTATTAAAAAAAAAAACAAAAAAAAAGTTATCGAGAGGGATGAAAAAAGATTAAAATTACTAAAATGGCTATAAAAAATAGGGGGTGTAAAAGGGAAAGGAGGGTGGTAAAAGGGTTGTATGTATTTTTGAATGCCACATTATAAAAAAATTTGTCAAAACTTAAAGAAAAAAATTTAAGGGTGAACAACCCTTATCACTTAGGGGTATGAAAAATAGATGTTAGCCGATTCTCAGACGTACTGAATATGCATATAAAATATGGTAAAAATCGGTACAGCCATTTCGGAGGAGTACTTTAACATAGTGACACGGGAATTTTATACATAAGATAATAAAGGCCTGGGGAAAGTATTTTTGAGTTTTTGTATCTTTTATCTCAATATTTTACCAACCTAATTTAGGTCTGCCCATTTTAATGGCTTGATTTTTCCCCTGAAGAACCTATCAGAATTACATTATTTCAGAGGAAAAATTCTTATTAAAGTAATTTTCTCTTTGATAAAACATATTTTTTAATACACATAAATACAGTAGATCTACAATACAGCCATAAAACACGTGTTTTTTATATATATTTGCTTTTAGCCGTTGCGCTTAGAAACGCAAAGAACCATGTTTTTAATGGATTAGTAAGTGCGAACAAATACTTGTTAGTTAACCATGCGTGTATTGATCCTGAGTACGTCTTTGCAATTCTTGGAGTTAGTTATAAGTACACAAAGAAAAACCATGACACCATGACTGTAGGTACACTATTCGTGTAAAATTTTCTTTATTAACAGTTATTTTAAAAATATTAAAAACCTATGAACTATTAAGAGCTGCTTATTATAATTTTCGCCTCGCTAGAGCTAACGACAGATATTACTAAAATCTCGGGAAATAAATCAATTTTAATTTAACTTTTTATTAACCTTTCGATGATGAAGCGACAGCCGGCTGTCGCTCTGCTATTGCCTTTCTATTGTGTCTCGAATCACGTGTGTTCGAAGGTCGACATATATGATACACATTGCACATGTCTAAAAAATCAGTTAAACTTATTTTTTGAGAAAGAGTGGCACATTTTAAAGTTTTCTTTAGGTAACTTTAAATTGATCTACATTGAAGTCTAGAACTTCTTCTCAACTATAATAGAATCACTTTTGTAAATGACGTTTCAAAGTGACTTTTTTGGTCTAATGAAAATAAACGATTTGACTGGTCGTAATAAAAATTCTGTCAACAATTTTAATTATGCATGCTTTATGCTCTTCAAAAAAAAGCTTTTTGAAGACCATGCTGTAGGAAATTGATCATTTTATGGGACATAATTACTTGTCATTTATGTTGTCAACGGAACTGTCTACCCCGGTAGTATCTAGGCGGCACAAGAAATTATATCAGGTGATTATGTATTGAATATATTATTTTAATTAATTAGTTTTTTGTGTATACAACGACCCAGAAGACAATATTTTTTTTAACGAAGTTAGCTGTAACTTGCGGTCTCTTCAGCCTCCCCCACTTCGCTTTTGTATCATTGATGATTCAGGCAATCGATTTACAAAAATAATTTTTCCAATCCAGCTGTTACTTCCAAAGATTAAATCAGCCACGTGCGACTTGGACTCGCACACCGGGGGTTCCATACATATTTGAAGGTAAAGAAATCTTGTTACGGTATTTTTTCAGTTGTCAGGTTGTTTTTCAGATTATTTTCGTTACTGAGCCATATGATCTTGCTTTGTGCCTAATTTCATAGTCCTAGGGCCACGGCAAGTACCCTATGCGTATTAATTTCCTTGAGAGTGTCGAAATTTACGATTCTTGCGACATAAACGGCCGTAACTTTTCTTTCCTAAACCTAGTTTGATTTTTTTAAAGCTTCAAGAGATCGCAGACCTAAGAATACAGTTTTAATTTCAATTCAATACCTCCTCGTATTCCTTTTGCGGTTCGGAACCCTAAAAACAAAAACAATATTAAACTTTATTATAATTGTACTTATAGATTGCTTTGCGGTTAGGTAGACATGTCTTAAATGCGTAAGTACACAGGTTACTGACCCCAGAATATTTTAATCCGCTTAAGACGACTCTGTGCTGTGCATAATTAATTAAATTAATTCATTATTTAAACTAGCCATATAAAAAACCTTCCCAAATTACAGCAATGCCTTCAAACAATGTTATTTGTTAATTTTATGGCAATTTACATACTATGTTTATATGAAAGGACAAGCATCTTGGTCATAATTAGCACACAGTCGAAACAATTAAAACTTGAAACATGAAATTCCAATGATTACTTTTTAACCTATTCGCGCGATTTTCGGAAAATCAACCCCTAAAAGGATAAATACAAACTATATGAAAATCTGCGTGCAATTCTACAAAAAAAAAGCTAATGTTAGATAAAAATTATATTAAGAGAAGAAGCATCAATGTTACTTCTAAATTCAAACCAAATAAATAACTAAAAAAGTTCCAAATCTGGATCATTCAAGTATGGATAGACGTCTAAATTCGTATAGATAGACGTTTCAAATTTATTAGGTCTAGGATAACAGCCATTCTGTTACCAACTAAATCGATTGCATAATCGATACAAAAACGCGTCGCAGCTCTAGGTCACCGGTATCAGGGTAAACAACAAACGATTCTCCTTATTTGACGTCATGTGTTTAGGTGTTATGACGAGCGCTAATTTAACTACCAAGTATTAACGACGGACTTAACAATCAACTGTTAAACGTGTTTCTGTATAAGTAATCAATCTTTTGTGAGTAATATACCTACCTGTTCCGTTTAGGTACCTAAACTACATATTATGTTTCTTAATTTTTTGAGCCGCGGTAACTATTAGAACTAATCTGCAACCCCGGGCTATATTATGTGTCTTAGATCAATCTCAGTGTATACGAAGGACAAAGTTAATAACAAAAACCCTCTTCATACTTCACCTACTTAAAAATATTAACCTGAAGTTAAGTAGAGGGAATAATATGGCTTGTTGGTGTAAAGTTTAGTGACCCCTGAGTGTACGAACTAAGTGAAGAGCGTTCAGCGAAGCGTGCAGCGTTGCGTGCAAGTTGTTTTCGCACCGCTCGGCCCCCACTCAGGACAGGACACCTACGTGTTTATGCATCTGTTTGATATTAACGCCGCACGCCCCGCCCCGCTTGACACTTGATTTGTTACGCCGGAGGACCTGGGATCGATTTCTTCAGTTCTGTGTCTTGAACATGATTGTTCTGGTAATACATAACATATTTCAAATTATGCATTGTACTAAGGATGGGATCAGATGGCGTTTCTTTCAGGAATGTGATTACAATATTCCCAGGCACGACACTCGCTACATTTTTGTTAATTTTAGATTAAGCCCTATCTATTCCAATCGTTTATCATCGTCATCGTCGGGGTCGGCTTTCAGCCTAATTGGATTTGTCTGTATTTCATGTGAAGCGACTGCCTATAAGCCCTACACAACCAAGTTACTGGGCGACACGATATCCCCAAGGTTAGACTGGTCAGGCTATCTGCATGTTTTCTGACTACCTGTAACGACTGTCAAAGTTCTACGAATGACAACCGGGACCAACGGCTTTACGTGCTTTCCGAGGCACGGGATATCAGCGATGTCCAAGATAAACTTAAAAAAGTACATACGACTTTGATACTCGCCAATTGTTGTTTACCATTAATGAATTATTTATTAAAAACTTGGCGCCTTTTGACGCCTACCGCTTGACCTCTAAAATGTATAACAGACTCGCCTGTTATCCTTTTAATAACAAACAAATTTATAATTTAAAAAAGACCGGTTTGATTTCAACAATTTTGACAATTTTGAGGTCCATAATTAAAAAAATATACTATTTTCTTTTTATATTATTATACCTGAGATTACCAAAAGAGAAATTAAATATTTTCAAATCAGGAAAGTTACCACACGAGGTACCTTCGTTTAATTTGCACCAACTTAGTTTACCGGGTTTTTTAAAGCGCAAGCGTCTATTTAAGTTTACAGATGTTACCAGTATTGGCTCTACTATATTACAAAATATTTTTGGGATTTGACTCGTTTGCCCCCATTTGAGTACAGAACCTGCAAATTAAAAATGTTTTTTTATTCAGAAATTCACTAATCTGTCAGTGAATTTGGCTACTAGAGATAGAGTTTTGGCACGTTTTGCAAAGCGGGTAAATCAAATATTTCTCTTTAGTAACCTAATTGGGTACAAACTAACGATAGATTGATAAAATGGCTGAAATGACGGAAGGGCTATCAGTTCTACGACGATCTTCAAGAAGTGTATGTCAGTAAACAAATCACAAATTAAATGGTAGATCTCTTTTAATCAGGATATACCTATCTATTAGTTGTAACTTTTTGTGATTTCTACATCTCAAATTAATGGAAATCTCTCTTTTAAACCTTCGAACACACGTCACGTCGAAATGTTAAAGATCCATTAGGGTGCCATGTTTGCAGCAACAATAGTTGTTATGATTTCCATTGTACTGTTAATTAGGAATCATAATGTGTCGGGAGTTTGCCCAAACTAAAATATATGCCATGTAGGTAATGTACATTTGAAAAGTTTGGGGACCTGCAATCTAGAGTAACATAAAAAATTAACTTTCGGTTAATCCCACGCAATCTAGAGCATACTAATTGTAAATATATGATAATTTATTAACAAATGTTATAAATAAAGTGTGTTTTCGCTACCTTGTGAGAATACAGATGAGTGAGTCACCACTGAAGTTTTTCCCAACACTTAGTAAGTACATAAATAATAACGAGAAACATAAAAACATTTCCATTGTAGGAAGTTTATAATTGGTTAAGTAACTGAGATTTGAGGAAAAATACAATCGAGTAAATCTTTGATTTGATTAATATGTCAGTACAGTTCCGTAATATTAGTTATAGTTATATTTGTAACGTACTTGCTGTTCTGTTTGCTACGGCTTCGTCCGCCCATTTTTATACTTTACAACTTCCACTTTATCCCGTTTCAAAAATTGTCTCGACCTCATTAAAACATACTACTGAGCCATGTTTCAAGCTTCAGTAGTATTTATGTGCAATAATTACAAAAGATTTTTTTGACGAAGTAACGTCCTTTAAATCGATGAACGCAGACTGCACACATAAAAAACAGGCCTCATTATTCCGCTCGGACCGTGAGAGCGCGGTATGAGTGTTTAAGAGGCATAGACAAAAATCTTCCGTAAACCGACTCTACAGACAACCATTTGTTATTATTTTCGAAAATGATGTTTTATTGACCAATGAATTTAATTACGTTAATGGTGATGTGTGTATTAACTGAACGCTCAAGAAAAAAATGTAACTGATTGAATATCAATTAAATACCCATTGTAATATTCATAATTTATTGGTTTGATTCACGCATATTACTGCACATAGGAAGATATAAATCATTCATGTTTCAGGAAATAATCACATCTTCATATTAAGTGGCAATATCCGCTTAAATACAAGTTCAAGTTTATTATTAGCATGACTCATGCAAAAATAAAGAAAGTTCCACAGAAAATTAAGGAAGTTTAACCCTTGGGGTGCCTGTCTAGGACCCGAAAATAAAATGGAGTTTTTATGTTACACATTGCGACTAAATATTAAAGTATAAGTTTATATTCATACTATATAACTACAATAATAGGTGAAATAAGAAATAAATCCATACATAAGGAGTTTATATACCTTCATTAAATAAATGAAAAACCTCTTTATTTTACATAACAAAAATCCAGGAACACAACTAAAATTCTTGGAAGGGTTTTTTAGACCCGATCTTGCAATAAATGCGTCTAACTTGAATGTGCAGGCATAATGGACTGCTAAGAGAATGGCAAAACGGCTGCTAGTCTATATTACGAAGCTTTTCATGAGTGTGGAGGTCTTGATCCAAGATTAAAATGTGTAATTGTCGATTTCGTAAAGAAGCGGGTCAGTCAGACCCACCAGGCACCCCAAGGGTTAACATCTTTTGAAGTCGCTCAAAGCTCATAAAAAATTAGATCGGGAATGTAAAGTACACTTTTGTTAACCGCATAGTCAAGTATAAAAATATTAAGAGGGATATGCTGTATATTCTGATATGGGTATGTTCTGTATCAATTTTTTAATGGGTCACCCAGTGCAAATTGGAACCAGTCCAAAATTGTTGGAGTAATGTGTAACTTCACTATTCGTACTTCCGCACTAACTTATACTTATTTTTAAATGCGAAAGAAACTCAGCTTTTCTGTTACATTTTTGCTAATAAAACCGCTGATCCAAAGTTGTATTTTTGTACAGAGATGGACAACTTTTAGACTTTTTATTTCGCGCTGTTGTTTGCTTCCACTATAAAAACGATATTCTCACAGCAGTCGCGGGTTAGCGATTTTAGTAACAATGTACAAGTAATGTTTGTTATAATGACTTCTTCAAGACCTACTTACACTTCACACCTAATTAAGAACCCACACTATTAGTTCCTAATTAATTCGCTCTCACTTTTCTGTCTTACTGAATCCACTGCACTTGTAATGTCAACTGGTGAACTTGTTACATTTTCAATACCGACTGCAGTTCTGCTGTATAGTTTGACATACATGCCTTCTAGTGTATCATTAAGTTCCTCGTAATCATACGTAACACCTACAATTTTACGCTACGTGAACCTTTTAACATTGTCGCAAGTAGGTAGGTTGTAATTGTTATCATTGAAGATGAGATGCCTTGAGTCAAGAACATTTTTTTCATTAGGGCCATCCCACTACTCCTCGTTAATGCATTTTCTGAAGTCAGAATCAATAGTGGAGTCCACAAGAAAAGCACCGAGCTATGAAGCTCAACTTGTCCCGGTAAAACGATTCAACTGTCTTGGATCCCGCGACGAAATTAATAAAATGCCAGTCAAGGACATGTCAAATTGACTGGTTTTCTAGTTTAATAACTTGCTTGCCTCGTTCATCATTATGCGCAAGCCATTCAAAGGAGATCGCATTCACTCTCTACCGCCACCTTCTTTTAATGTCATTCGGTCGGCAATTCTTCCCACACTGCTCTTCCATAGGCGTGATCCCCGTGATACTCTAAAACAAGTCTAGTTAATTCCCAGACTTATACTTCAGCGCACTACTTCTGCGAGCAATGGAGCCCATTCTCTTATTAACAAACTAACCTAAATTTAGGTTAAGTGCATCTTTCTCTTTTATCTCATTAAGAAAAGGACAGAAGATAAAATATTAGTTAAGTCCTGTCAAATTTAGACACTCCATAGATCATTTAGACGCGATAAAAAACATATCGACTAAATATACGCCAATTTTCTTTAGCCGCTGTCTAATTTGACAGGATTAAACTAAAATGTATCTTCTGTCCTTTTCTTCAGGAAATGGAAAGAGAAAGATGCATTTAACTTAAATTTAGTTAAGTTTGTGAACAAGAGAATCAGCACCACTGTCGATTTTTTGCATGAAGAATTTAAAAATATTTACCTACTTATTGGATTACTACATTTACAATTGGTTGGAATACTTACAGGAACTGCGTTTTGTTTTTGTACATATGTACAGATGTAGTTATCATAGGTTAGTGACTGAGCCTTATTGCGATAATTCAACTACTATTTCTTTACGATTTAATTATTATTTACATTTTTACTAGTCATATGTGAGCATATTATTATCGCGTCCTTAAATATGTTCCTCGACTTACCTAACACGGTGCAAATACAATTTTGCCGTTGCTTTATTAAGATTAAATTATATGGTGTCAATTTTATATTCCGACTTGTTCACCTGACCCACACAACAGTCCTACAGCTGTTCACCCTACCTACGTCAATACGATCATCATAAAGCCAGTTTGAATAAAAAATAAGTTGGAGGAAGCTCCCAGATAAATATAAAAGATTTAACGACTACACTTTGTAATTGACTGCTCAGATCACGGGTTGATAAACGAGGCCAACTTGTTTTGGCAAACCAGATGGTTATTATTTTCCTTGTGTAAATTGGTCGTTAAAAATGGCTGCACAATGGAAGGGTTGGTTATAGTATAAGATTTTTTAAACCTTCAAACACACGTGATTCAAGGCACAATAGAAAAACAATGGTGCTGGTTCTCTTGTTCACAAACTAACCTAAATTTAAGTTAAGTGCATCTTTCTCTTTTCATTTCGTTAAGAAAAGGACAGAACATATAATATATTCGTTTAGTTCTGTCAAATTAGATAGCGCATGACGAAAATTGGCGTATTTTTAGTCGCCATGTTTTTAATCGCGTCTAACTATCTATGGATTGTCTTAATTTGACAGGACTCAACAAATTTTTCATTATTTTTTTCAGGTAGTTCGAATCCCGGCTTAGGTTAAATACTGAGAAATTCCTTCAGGGGCCATTGAATATTTCCAGCCTGTTTAATGCCAAGCAAAGCCAATGACAGCTATACAACCAATATCAGAATTTCAAGAAAAGAAAGGAATAAAATAACATCAACGTGAACCAAAAAAATAATAGTATTAAAAACTCCTTTATTCTGTTATATTTTTTTTTATTTATATTTTTTTAAATTAGAGTACGGCTGCGACACAGATATAAAATGAAATGAAATAGACCTTGTAACTATTGAAATCAAGAAAATCTCAGTTAGTCACTTTATACGATTATTCTTGCTAAACCTGGTTCTAAGGAAGCATACTATTTATACATGTTATGGTCATGTTATTACGATTAGCAGGTATTAAAAAAGGAATACCTATTGTATTTTGATGTTGATTTCGAAAGAAAAACATAATATCCGTGCTAATATTATAAATGCGATAGTAACTCTGTCTGTCTGTCTGTCTCTTTCACGCCTAAACCACTGAACTGATTTGAATGAAATTTGGTACAGAGATGAAATTTGGAGAAAGGCCATAGGATAGTTTTCATCCCGGATATCCTCCGGGAACGGGAGCTATTAATACACTTGAACTAAGTCGCGGGCAAAAGCTAGTTACACATAAAACAGTAATAAAATAGCTAGCAAAGAACATTAATAGACAATCAGTTGGTACATTGAATAAAAATGATACTATTAGTAACATAAAGAAGACAATGGTGCCGATTCTCTTGTGCACAAACTATCGTAAATTTAAGTTAAATGCATCTTTCTCTTTCCGTTTAATTAAGAAAAGGACAGAAGATCAAATATTAGTTAAGTCCTGTCAAATTTAGACACTCCTTAAATAATTTAGACGCAATTTAAAAACATGGCGTCTAAATATACGTCAATTGTCATCAGGCGCTGTCTAATTTGACAGGATTAAACTAAAATGTATCTTCTGTCCTTTTCTTTAAGAAATGGAAAGAGAAAGATGCACCTAACTTAAATTTACGTTAAGTTGTGCACAAGAGAATCGGCACCATTATCTAGTACTTATGAATACCATAACATCTCTTAAGTAAGAAAAATTCTACCTTTTTACATTTTAATCATGCTTTGTGTATTTTTATAGGGAATCAATTTTTTTTATGTATCCACGTTTTCGACGTTGTAGAAATTATTTGTATTGTTTTTTGTGACTCGTTCATCTTAACCGGTAGAAGTCAAAGCCATGTTTTTTTTAAGTACGTCCATCTACTTTGATGGATAAAAGTACATGAACATACTCATAATGAATCTTTTAACTTTGGAAGATACGAGTAATGTCTATGCAAAATTACTATAGACGCTTTAAACCGATATAAAAAGGAGGTAAAGGGTTAAATTATATTGTTATTTTCAGGCCTTTTAAGAATCGAATAATTTATATCCATAATACAAGCAGTTTGAAAGGTCAATTACATTTCAAAATAGTTGATTCTAGTTGCCCATTCCAAAAGGTTGATTTGTATGGAGGAGAATGGATATGAAACTCAAAATAAAGGTCTTAGTTTGCCATTCCTAAAAATCATTTTATACCATAAAAATACTGCATTACTTTATTATTAATGTGTATTTTTTTTTAAGTTTTATAAAAAAAAAACTGTTCGTATTTTCTAGGGTGTAATTACAAAACCAAGCTTAGTTCCACATCCAGAACAGGTTTTGTTTGATCCGCTTTTGTACACCGGCTTTAATTGATCTACCGTATAAAAACCGATTAAAAAACTAGCACGTGACTTGAAGTTAATAATACCAGTCTTTTAGGTATAGTCTGGCGTACAGTGAAACATACTATTTTGGTATATTGTATTACTAGTCCAGACATTTAAGACATTTTGAACCCTAATCTACGAAAAAATTAATTACAAATCTGCAATGTGAAACAAAACTAAGCTATGCGGAATCCCGTTAGATCAACAAGGTCAGTCCAGGTCTACCTTAAGTAAAAATTACTGGACAGCAATCCCTGGCCTAGCCTAGCTTTAAAAAGATATGGCTAACAATCAAAATGATTATTCAAGTGGTGACAGACTAGAATCGGTTAGAATTATTAGTTCTATCAGCTTTATAAAAAATGCCAAAGGCAAAATGTGTGCATCACTATATTTACACTGATAATACTGTGGCGGTTTGCCTGCTAAGGTAGCCCGCATGACCAGCGTGTATGAGACAAAGAGGCACCATATAGTGATTTTGCGCCGAACTGAGGTTAATAAACTGAACTGGTCATTTCCCCGCACGCGTTGGTCTATACCTGCGCGAGTATACTTGCAAAGGCCGGTATCTGTAAGCGTTCACGTCAAGTACTACAAAATAGCAATGGAACCTGCCGAGAAGACTCATTATCTACCGGTTAACTCACGCGTATATTCTATAGCGTGGTAAACGAACAGGTGAATTTTGTCTAAACCCATCGGTACCTCTCTGAAACACCGTAGAGAGAGTGTATGGCTACCATTATGTATCTCATTCCCGTCTATATCTCCCAAAGACGGGAATATTAATATATTTATTTATTTTATAATATCAATGATATTTCAATATTTAAATTTCCGTATATAAATGCCGTATGTAAGGTAATTTTCGGGTGGTTTTAAAAAAATAACCCAACAAACAAAAACGTCATATAAGTCTTGACTTATACGACATAAAGTTGGATAGCAGTCTTATAATGATAGTGAGATGACTACAAGGTCCTTTAGACGTCTTTAATTTAACTTTTTAGTCGTGCGACAAATATGTCATAATAAGCTGGTCTTAGCAACGTTGGTAAGACTAAACTAAACGACGTTGTATTAAAGTCTTAGCTAAAACGTTTGTACGACAACGCTTTAGTCGTACTAACGTTGTAGTCCATTAAGCGTATTGAGCTAACCAAATTAGGTCTTTGAAAAACCTTTATATGACATCTATGTAATGTAGCAGTTGTATAGACGTTTTCATAGTGACGTTTATATAACGATCACTATCCTGTTTTACAGCGGTCAATTGGAGACTCTTAAATGACTTGGTGGTTTGTTTGATACTGAAATATAACCAATATATTTGATGATGTCTGTTTATTGTCATGCCCTGACTTTAATCAAACTTGTAGTCGCATTTAAGTCAGGTTTTGACTTTAAAACGTCTAGGCCGCCATATTTACGGAACGTTTGATTAAATTTGCTACGAAAAATGGAAGGTAAAAATTCGAGGAGAAGACTTACACGTAGTGGAACTTTCAAAAGGAAAGTAAAAAAAAAATGTTTAAATATTTGAAATCTGCACTGTACTTTTACTGTGAACAATATGAAAAGGGTTTTAAATTTATGAGGAACCTTAATAGCTAGCTGCTGTCATGGCGTATTGCATGGTCTTGAAATAACCTTAATACGACTTTATGTCTTTACAACGTCGTATAGAGATAAGTGTGTGACAAAAGCAACATGTCCTACATTTTTAGAAATAAATATATTTTTATTAATAAAAATATAATCATTTAAACACAAAATTGAGAGGGGGCATGAAAATTTCAAATAAATACACATAGGTATATTATCATAAAACTTTAATACCCACTCGAACTAAACGGCATAAGAAACAGATACAGTTATTAGCGAGATATATAATATAACTTAAATAAACCTTTTATTTCCTTGTAATTATTTATTTTGCACTCTAATCTCGAATCAAATCCAAACCCGTGCCACTAACAAGAAAAATAGAAAAGTCTTACAGGTGTTGTTCCTTGACTCAAATAAAACGTTTTAGCCATTCAAAAACTCCTGTATGACGACAATACAACAAACAAGCCGTTGTAAAGTTATGATGCGACTTCTGCGCGACGAAAGTGGTAATTCCATCACGTTCATACGACTTTTGAATGACGTAATGAAGTCATCTTGCGACTTTTGTATGTCCATTAAACGACAATGTTGGTCGTATAACTGGGGCCATTTTCGCGTTTAGTAAACGTTATTATAACGTTAGTACAACTTAAATATTACGATCAATGGTTTTAAGATAACGTTTACTAAACTTTTGAACGACGTTAAATTGTTAGTTGGGAAGCCATCGGCATTTTACAGAATTGCGAGATGTATAAAATGCCGGACAATATGTAACCGGCTGATTCATACAAAATGCCAGCATAATTTTTTATACAATATGAATAAACAATCCATTTCCTTGTTCAATAGAAGGGCTCTTTGCCCAGCCTCTGTGACTTACATTATATCATTAACGTTGATAAGCTAAGTATATGAAATGATCTGAGATAACAACGCCTGATTTCCCTCGTTAAGTTATTTTCTATAGAGTATAAAAGGGTGACTTCCTGATGCCTCTCGGTATTCGAGGTGCAGTGGACTAAGGTGCTTCTTCTTTAGCTGTTGTTGGTAAGTAGGAATATTCTCCTCGTAAAGCCTAACCTAAAAGGTCGAGATGAATGTACTAAAAATAGTCCAAGTAGTTGCGCCTGGGACTTTGATTTAGTAAGAAGTGTTTAAATGTAATTTTTAAGTTCGTGATTCTGTTGATATGGTCAAAATAACATATGTGCTCAAGGATAATATTTTTTGATGACAGATTTATATTTTTTAATTAGGTTCTTAGGGACTTACAAGGCCTTACGTGTTCAAAACAAAAAAAAATGTTTTCAGTATTTTGAACATAGGATTATATTCATCTAAACCGCTGCTGTCGCATGGCAGTGGCAGGTGGCACTGCCACAGGCGGTTAATGTGCTCTTGATTGTTATGTAAATGTGATGTAAGTAAATAAGTCATTATCATCTTTTTTTTTGGTTGGGAAATCATTAAATGACTCCTCTCTCTGGGCGGAGCGGAAGTGAGTGTTAGACTTGAAGTCTGTGATTTGCACTGACTAAAACCCATCTATGTCCCTTAGTAGCCTTTGTGTCTGGGGCCGCGATATTTCTTTCAAACAACCCACAGCCCTGGCAGCGTTGGCCCATGCAGGCCCCTGCAATTTCCTGCCGGGGTTGCGGAATCCTGCCGGGATTGCGGAATGTTATGTTTATAACAGTTACCGTGACCCTGGAACATAAAGGGCAATCGAAGGAACATGAGTGGGTTTTAGTCAGTAAGAATCTGACACGCCCTCCCGCCGCACCCAGGACGGGAGCAGTCATTGGATGATTTCCCACTCACCAAAAAAAAAAAAGGCCCCTGCAATTTTGCTGACATTTCTTTGCGTCAAAGAACGTGTGGAACACGAACGCGTCTTCGACGCGGCCTGTCGTCGTCAAAAGACAGTGAGCTAGCCCATTACTCACCGTCCACAGGAAAGCAGCTACGGTGGCCGAAAGCCATCACGTGGTGATGGCCGGTGCGTCTCCCGCGAAGGCTGCTAGGACGAGAGGTCCTCTCCCTTTAACTCGACTCCTTGGGCCGTCTCCCAAGTATCAACGTCGTCACACAGAGGAAATTCATTGCTGACTCCATAAACAGAGTTCAGCTTTTTGATATAAATTAGCAAAAATAAACCGACATACATAGTATTTTTCTAGTTATATGTTGAGCCAAACTTTATGAAAATAGCATGCCTTCCAGATTTATGCTGTCAAATAGATATAATATGCATAACTTTATTAGCACATCTTCCCAAAGTAGTTGAGGACAACGCTCAAAGTATCTATATCATGATATAGTTCTTTATAGAAACGCCTATGAATATTGTACTACTAATATTTTCTAAACAGCGATTGCAGTTTGGTTTATGATAGGAGGTAAACTTAAGCTTAAGCGTAAACTTAAAGCCAGAGACATTAAATATTTTAATATGAAACAGAGAGTTAACTAAGCACATCAAATAAACAATAACTTTGTTCCAGAAAAAAAGATGCATTCCACGATAGCTATGATGTTACTCGTGTACTTGACGATTCAGAGCAATGCGACTGAGACATCTACTTACACCACAAAGTATGATGGTATAGATCTGGATGAGATCCTGAACAATGACCGTCTGTTGACGGGCTACGTCAACTGCCTGTTAGACATTGGACCCTGCACTGCAGATGGCAAGGAGTTGAAACGTAAGCTTTATTACCAATACCCTAAGGGCCAAAAACATTTATGTGTTTTGCTCCTTTTGGCTTCACATTATTGGACTGTGTTGACTCAATGCGACGTTTTTTATTCTAGCTATGAGTATTCCGTTAGGAACGTTGCGTCTTCTTTTTTTATCCATGATATATTTCTTAAATTCGGTAACTACTATTTTAGCCCAAGTAAATTAGGTTAGATTCTACGCAAAATTCTAGGCAATCCCATTATATTTCTCCGCTCCGCTGCCTCACTCCGCTCCGGTGGACAAGCAGCCATATTGAGATTTTCTATCAGGAATTTCTTATACCAAACTCAAAGTTTGAAACTTAGATTAAACCCTCAAACACACGTGATTGATTCCAGACACAATAGAAAGACAATAGCAGCCCGACAGACGGCTGTCGCTTGGTCGTTGAAAGGTTAACTGTTGCTGTTTTACCTTTATCATATTTACAGAAAATCTTCCCGATGCTATTGAGAACGACTGTAAGAAGTGCACGGAAAAACAACGCGAAGGTTCCGAACGAGTGATGCATTATATCATTGACAATAGACCTGATGACTGGGTTAAACTAGAGGACAAGTAAGTCTTAAAATATGTTTCAGGTACCGAATCATCGATGTGTGTGTGTCATAACCAACATTTAAACGGACTCTTAAAACATCCGGCAGATTTTGGCCAATCTTCACCGCTAGCTATGGAACCCTTATTCCCTTATAATAAACGATAAATATGATAACACACAGCATCTTCCTAACAAAATTATTTTTTCAGATACAACACTGACGGAAGCTATAAACTGAAGTATCTCGCAAGTAAATTAACTGAAGCCGATAAGGAAACAAACGTAACGACATCAGAAGAAAATACTAAGAACGTTTCGAAAGAAAGTTCTAAAGAATAAACATGAAGATCTGACAACATGCGACGAATGAGATGACCTACAAAGTTTTTAAGGAAGCCGTTAATAAATCAATTTTATTGCAGATTATGTCTTTCTATGCCTTATGGCAGGTTATGTCTTTTATTCATACACCCTTTTAGTTGAATCTACGATAAATGTATTTATAAAGCGCCACCCGCTTTACTCATCAATGGCAGCTGCAAGAGCCACGAACCGAAATATGAACCATGCCAAGTTACAATGTACTGGTGGCCCAGGACCTAGACAAATCCAAATGAGTTTTTAATTACTTTTTTGGAAACTCTGTGTAGCATGGGGGCTACAGATGAGTTTGCTACAAGGTCCATAGCAAACTCATCTATTGATTATGCCATTGCCAATAAAGAACGTAGTTCATCCGACATCCGACGTAGAATTTTCTATTTCCTATATATCCTAGTTCCTCGCTTGTAGTCAGAAATCCTCGGACCAGCAAACTTCAAGATTAAGGGAAAACCTCACCTGCGTTAGTTTAAAACGTGATCAAAACAAAATAAAAATCAGTTTCCTTTGAATTATTTATTCATAATTATGACAAAATGCTATTTCCTACGTGTACAAATAAATACTCGTATAAGCTAAGCGCATTAACATTAGACTAAGGTATCTTCTCAGAGATGTATCTTTTAACTCTAACATGGACGCCAGGTATTGTGAATCTATTTTTGGATGATCGTATTACTTCTTGAGGCTCACCTATCTCTCTCAATTTTAACTCGACATCTGGCTTTTTAGACTTTTTTCTTGGCTTAATCTGAAGTGCAGATCTATAAAACATCAGACATACGTTCTAAAATGAATTCATCGAGATAACTAGATCAATTTAAATTTATAAAAAAAAACTATATTCAAAGGTAAACTATATAATATAACACTGTAGATCTCTACGTCCGTCATCGTTTATTTTCAACGTCCAAATTAAGCGAATGTTAATTTACTTAAAATAAACAATTCCAGAGCAACATATTTGATTCATAAAGCCATTACATTGGATTCACTTACATTTTGTATACATTACTTCAACAATAATTTAGTAAATAGTGTATTAGTCTTCTATCCTAGTATCCTTTGAACTTTAGTGATGCCGTCGTACCTGGTGAGGAAGAGTTTCCACGCAACAGGGTCGTGAGCCATCATGGATGCTATAACTTTACCAGCCTCCTCTTTCTGATTCACTGAACATTTTGCGCAATCATCTTTAATTGCTTGGATCAAAACACCTGTGGGTTAAATTAGAACAATTCTTGTCAAATAAATGATGAAAATAAAAGAATTCATAAATGGACTTAAAAATATTATCCTCGATAATAATAAGATCGTCGTATGCGCGTCATAAGTTTCTGCGTCGGGGGGTGTAGATGCCACCACATAATATATTTACCTCTTCGGTCCAAATATAACCCTCTGCACGGCTCTAACTCTATCCGCCTTACTACAAAACAAGGTTTTTCTCTAAACCAGGTTTAAACCATTGAGCCAGGTTTTGTAATTTGAATCTTATTCTGATACGAACAAGATTCGAAATACAAAACCTAGCTCAATGGTTTAAACCTGGTTTAGAGAAAAACCTTGTTTTGTAATAAGGCTGTGTTATGTTGATTTTATATGAAGTGGTTTAGTTTGTTAAAAAGAACCTCTAAAGGTAATGGTCCGGTTACAAAAAATATTTTGGCGGAATTCTTGATTTTCATGCACTACTTATTTTAGAATCTAAGTCATGTACGTTTTACTCACTTTTCATAGCTCCCATCTGCTTGGAACAATATCGGTCGACGGACATCAAACATTTGACATCTTCCGCCGCCAGTGGCTTTATAGCATCATTTAGTGAAGCTCTGCTCTTCAACACGTTACCCTTTTCCACATCTGATACCACTTGATTGATGACAGTCAAATCTTCATCACCATAAATCATTTTATACCCCAGGCTCTCTACTCCATCACTTACTTCTGTTTTTATTGTTGGAGGCGTTTGTAGTTTACCAAAAACTATCGTTACTATTGCCGAAAAAGTAATGCCTTGTGTCCACATTATGATTGATCAAAGTCCCTGATTGCTGTGAGCTCAATGAGGCGTATACAATGACTGAGTAGAGACAGTGGAGGCAGAGCAGCTGTTTCGCAAGTATGCGTGTATTGTGCCTAATTATTGGATAGATTTATGCTTTCAACAATCTAATTAGGGTTGTCAGACATACGCACCAACTTAAAGTGTATTGAAATTAAAGACTTTAAACTTATACTAGAAAATTGTAAGGGGTAAGAAATGAATTAATTTCTAAGAAACGGGTTGGAAACGCAATTGTGAATTTATGAATGCAAGGTCTTAGGGTACCTATAGTAAGAAGAGAAGGCGAAGCTTCCCTTTAAGTTATATAAATACTATTATAACATGCCTAGATAAGGCCCAATTAAATAGGTACTTATATTTAGAAAATTTATAAATTACCCTTTTTGCAGTTGTGGGTTGTAATTTGTGGTTAAGTTCTACCATGCATTAAGTTTTTGATTCCATTCCAGGCACGCGGTCAGGTAGCAATTATGAACTATTTATAGAGTTTCCTTGTTGAAGAAGATCTGCACTTATTATAATGAAGGTTAGAAATTCCGCCTTGAGCAAGCGTGTTAGTTGATGGTCGACGTTCGTTCCTTCTCTGTTTGAGAAGAGAGCTTTTCCCTGCATCGGAACAGTAACATGCTGATACATGATATGATTAAAAGTTTTGTTGGTAACTATTGTGCCGATGCCCTTGTTCACAGACTAGACAACTAAAGCAACTAAAGTTCAATACATCTTTTTCTTTCCATTTCTCAAAATATTAGTTTGGTCCTGTCAAATTAAGTCACTTCATAGATTGGACGCAATTAAGAACATGGCCACTAAAAATATGACTAACTAAATTAATATGTGAAATTCAAAGAGAAAGATTCACTTAACTTAAATTAGTTTAGTTTATGAACAAGAGAATCAGGACCAAATACTTACACAGAAAAATCTGTGTTTATAAAAATAGTCTTTACATGAAGCCCTTTAGTCCAAAATTCAAATACCAATTTTACCGATATGACACCCCTATGTTTACTATTTGTGCAGTATTCGGGGCGCGTGTCAACAAGTATCGTCCACAAACAACCTTCGGCTGAGCGGCATACCAAGTTTGTATGTAAATAAATTGTGGATGTTGTCGGTTCAAAGTCACACAGTGAAATATTTTACTTACATTTTGTGTAATTACTTTATAAAGTTGAACATTGTGACTAGCACGTACTAATTACCTGAACTTACCTACATTTTTAGAGGTCCGTATATTTGAATAGGTGTACCACTTGTGTCTGTATGTCATACAACACGTTTTTTAGTTATTTTAAATAGGAAACCTTTAGTTACCCAACCACACACCACAGCTAACCTACACATGGTCTTAGGTGATATTGGTGCTGATTCTCACAAACTTAACAAAATTTATGCTAAATGCATCTTTCTCTTTCCATTTCTTAAAGAAAAGGACAGAAGATACTTACATTTTAGTAATCTAATCCTGTTAAATTAGACAGCGCCTGAAGAAAATTGGCGTTTATCGAGCCTGTGTAGCGCTTTCTCCTTACAAGTCGACAGTGAACCACCCAGCCTTCCATATGCTAGGCGCTTTGAATCATACTATGTTTCAAGCGCCACCTAAAAACGCCGCCCTAGGACTGATAGAGCTCCTCTGTCAGTCCACAATTTGCCTACCCCCTAGACTAGATGGACAGACTGATAGACTAGACTGGTGCTTTGCCTGGGTGTAGACCAATATGAGTATCATCAGCCTTAAACCTAAAGAGAAAAAACTTAAGGGCGCTACAATTGTTTGTACTTGTACCATTGTAACACCGACCGTGACCTGCTTTAGGTCTTTAGGAAATATAACATTGAACAAGAAATGTAAGTTGACTCCAAGTTCTATGTCCCCTATATAGGGCAGAGAGCGTCCACTGTCTGTGGTAGTTCTCCATCTCGATCAACGTCATTACGACGCTTGTTGACTCTGCCCAAGTGCCCACAATGCCCACATAGTGCAACGATAGGTTTGACGAGAAATGTCGTGCTTTGTTTTCCTTGTAGATTACAATCCAACGCCTATTTGAGTAGGTATAATGATCTGAATCTTCGAAGCCAATCCACCTCCAAGGAACGTAAGATTCGTAATCAGTTTATTAT
Organism: Athetis lepigone; assembly: GCA_033675125.1. Lineage (NCBI taxonomy): Eukaryota > Metazoa > Arthropoda > Insecta > Lepidoptera > Noctuidae > Athetis > Athetis lepigone. The sequence continues at coordinate 9,607,179 of CM066230.1, read as the reverse complement.
AATTGTTCAAAAATTCAAAAAAAGACCAAACGACGATTATCCCTATGCGCACTGTGTAAGTGCACCTAAGGACAACCCCCGCTTAGTGTTGGATTATTGCAGAACATGGCAACTAACAAAAATGTTGGACTATAGGTTTGCGTTCTTTGGTGACTAAGATACCAGAAACTATGGAATGATTATGACCCCCTGCCTGATCAAAGGTTGTAAACACGGATAAAATGGCGGGGGTGACTTGCACACTCAGTAAAAGGGCCGCTAGCACATAGTGACGTAGGGGGCATCATATATTGAGGTGCTTGAGGAGTGGAGAGGTATTCCACGGCTATCAGGACAATCTCGGAAGAACGGTCAAGATTCCTACCAGCATCTTACTAAAATACTTCCTTTCCCCGAGCACGTTTTCTCTTGAGAGTCTCCACTCAAACCAGCCAATGAGGGCAAGCGTGAGGTGGGAGACTTGTTCCTCGTCAGTGCTCACTCTGGCCGGCCATAGATGAAGATCAATGGGCCTCTCAGGCGGTCAGGTCCGTGGATTCGCTACTGCCCAACAGCTAGCCACAAATTATTATTATATTAAACCCTACCAGCAAGCAATCCAGTGGCCGTTGAACTCAAAGTATTTAAAAATCCAGGATGGTCCCAAAGTTGAGACTTAAGGCAGCCCAAAATACCGGGAAAGGCCAGGGCTCTTAACACAATATTCAGTCCAAGGTAGAATCTAAGTATCTAACAAACAGAATAAAAATATTTTGAATAATCTTCACACTATTAACCCAACGAACTTTAGGAGTATGTGGGTCACAGTGAATGTAATCGAACGCTTTCGTAAGATCATCGCATAGGTTTTAAAAATTTGTAAATCATCTTTATAAACATTTTGACTATGTTTCATCATAAACGTCAATTTCAATGTAACAGATGTTAAGCAGGTATGCCTAGTATTGCATTGCATTTGGAAATAAAAGGCAAACATAGAATTCTGATTTATTATCATTTTTTCAATAACCCTTCCATAATCTTAGATGCTACAGACATATCAATTTTATTGTTATTCTTAGATAATATTCCTAAAAGAGCTTTAAACACTTTGGTTTTACCATTTCTATACTGATTTACTAATTTCGGATTATTCTCTAAGACGTCCATACATAATTTTGTTATTTCTGCTTCATTGCTTTTCAATTTCCAACCTTTTTCTTCTACAACTCTTAAAGGTGAAACATCGCTATCAGATAACACAATCAGCTCATCTAGAACGTTTCTACAAATTTCTAAATTTATGTCTTTACTCAAAAGCATATCAGTCAGTTCTTTTAATTGCTTAACAGTAATGGAACAGTCACCTGCGCCTAATTTTCTTTTATTAAGTACAGTTAATAGATCATTTACTAGAAAATTTGCTACTTTAGTTGGATTTCTGGCTTTCTCTGATGTTAAATGATCGAAATATTCTAATAGGGTAGGCTCGTTGACTAATTGAATTGCAGTTTCTGGTCGTAGTTGAAACTCTGTTATGAGTTTTTTTCTAGATTGTTCTGGAAGCTCTGGTATTCTTTCCTGTATAAGAGGCACGCTTAAAACGTCTTTGCGATCTACGTTGGTCTTCAAGTTAACGCGTAGCGGAGGCAGATTCGGTTCCGGCATGAACCTGGACAAAGAAAATTAAACATTAGAAAACATAATGGCATTTTCATTTAGATTTAACTGCGAAATAAGTCATCCACATTACTCTGCGAGAAAGCGCAAGTTTACCACTAGAACATTTAGTTAAAATATATAATATACGCAAAACAAGATCGTACCTATAATCCTGTACGACCTCTTTGTCCCTCATAGGTATGGTGACTCTGGCGGCCGCATCCCAAGCGCGGGTCTCGTTAACTATGCGACCCCCGTTGTCCAGGATCGTCTGCTGTCGGCTAATCTCGTGCCGGATCGCTCCTGCTACGCCACGCACTGACCCTATGTTTTTAATCTGAAACAAATGAATGAAACATTTGTGGAGACTGACATCATAGATAGTTGATGGATATGGCGGTACGCATTGTAACGTAAATTGGTTAAAAAAAGCTTATTTGTAGATCTGTAGGTATTATGTTTTGCGAGTTTATTTTGAGCATCGATCTCGTCAAGGTCGCTGGGTCCACGACCTTTGACCAACAGTCATGGGCGTCTTTTGGCTGACATGACGAAGCGATGGTACCAGTATTCTAGCGGACTACTCTGAGAAGAAACATCCGGAAATAACACAGAGGTTGAGATCATGTGAGAACCATGAAGTTAATGACTGAAAAGTAATATTTACGAAAAATGTATTAAGATTCTATCCGTCTTTAAATTTGTGGCCAGCCCTATCTAACCGTCCCTTGTGAGCCCTATGACCATAGCATGGGAAATAAAACACTGCGCCTGACACGCACTTTGCTAATATATTGATAGATGTTTGTATACGTCCTTTTACCGTAACACTAATTAGGTAACGATGATGTGTTCATTCTAAATCGGTTAATCGCACATAATCAGCTATCACAAGCCGCATTGTTACCTGTTAGTAAGTATCTAAATAATTTGCGGAACAAAAATCAATTAAGTTCCATTTTAGATCTCTTTCGTAATGGGTGTGATATATTACGGTCATTCAATTCATATTAAAGTTCTGGTGTCTAAATTACAGTAATTTAGAAAAACCAGTTTTTAAAGTAAAGTACATTGTTGTTTTGATACATAAACGTGACTTTAATCCTACTTTTTGTGTGCTACTGCTATGTGTACAGACAGAAAAACAACTAACGTCATTATAGATTTACGTCAATGGAGTTCGTAAATCTATAATGACGTTAGTTGTTTTTAATGTGGTTAAGCAAAAAATACCATTAAGTTACAGCGTAATAATTTAATAAAGGGCACTACTGCTTATTACCACTTACAATACTAATCCAAATCTATAATAAGCAAATCTCGCAGTAAATGGTTTTTCCGTACATTTACGTTTGTTTTATTGATTTGTATGACACTTACAGAAGGTTCAAAATAGAATAATTCACACGAGTTTGCGAAAAACGTCACCCATACCATAAACGACCTATGTATAAATACACTTCGTCACAAGTTTATTTGCAAATGATATCACATAATGACGGAAAGTAGCCAACAAGTACTGTTTTAGTGTAATTTAAGATCGTAAAGATTTTTATATTGCTGACATAAAGTACGGAAGGAAGAATAATTAGGAGCCTTGATTCTAATATTAACTATGACAGTTAATAATAGTTTCATCGACAATCGACTTTCTTTAATGTGGCCGATGCTTACGGATGCGAGATTGATTAGGAGAAATAATAACAATGAGAGAAATGATTTGAAAGCCTATAATTTTTACAACATAATGTAGGTACAACTGTTCTCAAGTAGCGGCTACTCTATGAAAAACCCAGCGTGGGTCGGCCCCAGTGCAACAGACCCACACATTACGACGAAATTCAGATGAAGTTTATGTTCAGCTACGCCTATTAGGCTGAAATGTTTATGGTGATGATGAAAATACACAAAATAAGTACCATCACTGACAAAAAATAAAGTAAGGTTGAGTTTAGTGCAGATGTTTACCTCTGTGCGAGTAGATAACGGGTCCCCGGGTCGTCTCAGCGAAACGTTCGCGTCGACTCTAAGCGCCCCCTCTTCCATGCGACCTGTGCACGCGCCGAGTCTTTGCACGATCAGCACCAGTTCCTTCACCAGTGCTGCCGCTTCTTCGCCATCCTGGAGAGTCAATACAATTCGAATATTATAGGTGTGTATGTACGGGCTAAAGTGAGCTCAAGTAGCATATACGGGGAGGCGGGGTCGCGGCGGATCACAAAGGAGATCAACGAACTGACGACTTGCTTCCCAATAGGAAGAAAGAAACGGAGTATTGTAAACGCTGGAGGAGTGGGACAGAACCAGCTTACAAAAAAAATATTATGTAATAATTTCATGGGTTTGTAATTCATACAAATTTTGGTACTTATTACTTAGATCTTTTTATTCACTACCCAGTGCATCTCTCACATAATACTAAAAGTCAGGTGTATATTATTTCCTTATACAATTTAAATTTTCTGCTCATTGATTGCTGTTATTTTATATTCTAATATAAATTCATTGATTTCTATTTTGATACAACAAACAACTAGATAATTTGTCTTTTCAAAATGTTAATGTTTAAACATATTGTATAGTCAATTTAATACAGGAAAGAGAATATTAAGTAAGTTGATAATGTAGCATTGAGTTTAATTGAAACATAATACATTTATAATTAAAACAGTTGTAAAATTGAAGGCAACATTTAAATGAGTAGCAATAACAACAAACAAAATTAAATGTACTATTTCTACATAAACTTTTGATTGTGTTCATTTGCAAATTAATGAACTATGCTTACTCAATGTGTTTTGTATCAAAAGACGAAAGGTCGGCCAGTTGATTAAGCAAGTTTAAAATTAAGGCATTATTTCTTAATAATGACGAAAAAATGTGTTTCTTAATTCATGATATTGGCAATGAAGGCAATATTTAAATTGATCATTCATCAATTGAGGTAGAAATAAATTCTTAAACATTCATTAATCATTATCTATAATAATTTAGAAGTATGTATTTCCCGATATGGTGTACTTAACAATGTCCCTGTATTTATAATTACTTATTATTGGGATTTTGAAGTTAGAAATCAACACAAAAGGAGTACTAACAATAAGCTTACTATGTTAAGTAAACTTATTTATCAATACTAATATTATAAAGCTTTGTTTGGTTGAAAACGCTAGGTTAAATGCTAATTTTTGGAGTAGGAATATTATAGTAATAAGTGGATGAGAAGACAATAATGTGACAATAAAAGTTTTCAATTACCTCTAAATCAGGCTCAAACACCAGTTCTATGAGAGGGGCTCCAGCTCGGTTGAGGTCAATGAGACTCCGCTTAAGTTCTGCATCATGTAACGACTTGCCACTGTCTTGTTCTAGCTGTATCTGCTTGATCTTTGACGATTTCTTATAGGGTTTCTTGTGGACTCCTGGTGTGAATACCTGGAATTAAGAAAAAACAAAGATAAATAAATTAAACATGAGATTTTAAATGAAGTTGTTGGCATAATTCTAATAGTGAACCTTCTCAGCGTATTTGTACGCATTATTTGTAAAGTTATGTAAACATAATATGCTAGGTGCTTAATTTTTATTACTAATTGTTATCTAACTAAAACATATACCTGAAAATTTATAACGCCGTCTCTAGCTATTGGGTTTCTTTGCTGCGTAATTTGATAACCATTCGGCAGATCAGCGTAAAAGTAGTGCTTTCTATCAAAAGTCGACATTTCGTTGACTTTACAAGATAGGGCTATTGAGGTCATTATAGCTAATTCCACACATTTTCTGTTCAGCACTGGCAACGTACCAGGTATAGCAGCATCGAATAAGGATACACAATTATTCACTACACCTCCAAAAGTGTTTTGAGCACCGGAAAATAGTTTAGATTTTGTATTCAACTGAGCATGCACTTCTAAACCAACAACACTCTCCCATTTTTTGTCGGCTACGGCCGAAAATCCACGTGCAGCTACAGTCTTATGTTTGTAACTTAATCCACGGCATAGTTTAGTGAATTTCATTTTGAAATCTTTTTATTTATCATCACATTCACAACCACAATCGATCTTTCTATCAGCTGCTTTTGACAATACCACAACCATAATAACCTAATTTCAAATTGACATTGACTTTAGTGACAAAGTTCCGAACAGATAACACAGGATTACGGATCCTATAAAAATGTACTACCATAGCGCATCTGCTTAATTTAAGCGGATATGTATTTAAATAGCTTTAAATTTACATAATGTAAAATAATTGTGATACGGTCTAAATAATATTAAAACTGACGAGGTCATCTTCAAGTCTTTAAAAAGTATACAAAGTATTATAGCAGATGGCGCTGTACACTGAACCATTGCTGCGAGAAACCAAAAAGAGCACGACAATAATTTGGGTAAAACCAAGAAACTTAACTGCACCAGATAGAGGGAAAATAAACACAATAAATAAATTCGAAACTAATACTAATTAATGAGATGACACTTATGTAAATAAAGCAAAAGAAACACTTACCTAGGGGCACTGTTTATGACTCCAGAAGTTTGTTTGATTTTTCAAAATATTTGATGTTGATCCTTATCGTACATAAATAAATAATACCTAACTTATTACACCTAAATTGCATTGATTTTTTGACTAATGTGTAACTTATAAGCTAACTAAAACACCTAACTTAGAAAATAAAAAATATCACATTTTGGAAAGTAAATTAATATTCGTTTTTGTTTAAACTACTAATCCTGCCACCACTTCAAACAGGAACGAAAAGAGATAGAGGACTACGAAAGCCAAAGTGACTTCAGCGATGGAGTACATTTTTATTGATCTTTTTTGTAAAAGGTAAAAATGATTTTCGCGGGAAAACGCGGTGAACGTACGATCGATAGCGCCTCGTTGCGAGATATGACCGCGACTCAAAACAAAGCTAGTACTATACACAGCCTTGACGGTGACGATATTATACGATCGAATTATAACGAAACCAACTCATCGATAGTGCTTATACTGCTACCAACTTTATTTGTCCGTATAACAGCCAGTCAGCCACTCACTGCGGCCGCAGTCCAAATTCTTGCTGATAGCAACTGCGTAATGCACTTACCATTAGAAAGGTACCATAGTATAAATAAAGATGAAGCTATGAACAAGTTTGGCTTCTCTCTTATAAAAGTTGGTATGATTTTTTTTAACCTTACTTCAAAATAAGAGGATATGTATTCAACCCATATTATGTGCTGATACGATTTTGTTGGGATTTTGTTATTTATAATATAAGGATTGTGGCGAGCTGTTGGGTGGTAGCGACCCCCACGGACCTGACCTCCTAGGAGACCCTTTGTTCTTCACCTTCGGCTTGCCTTCATTGGCCGGCCAGAGTTTGCACTGACAAGGACCAAGGCTCCCACCTCTCTCTTGCCTTAATTGGCTGGTTAGAGTGGAGATTCGCAAGAGCAAACGTGCTCGGGGGAAGGAAGTATTCCAGTAAGATGCTGGTAGGGATCTTGACCGTACTTCCGGGATTGTCCTGATAGCCGTGAAATACCTCTCCACTCCTCAAGGACCTCAAGATAATATGTTGCCCCCTTGATGCTACGTCACTATTTGTTAGCGGCCGTTTTCGGGGGCCCTTTTTACTGAGTGTGGAAGTCACCCCCGCCATTTTATCCGTGTTTACAAACTTTGATCAGGCAGGGGCCACAGTCATTCCATAGTTTCTGGTCATTCCATAGTCATTAAAGAACACAAACCCATAGTTCAATATTTTTGTTAGTTGCCATGTTCTGCAATAGTCAAACACCAACCGGGGGTAGTCCTTAGGTGCACTTACATAGTGCGCATAGGGATAATCGTCGGTTGGTGTCCCAGTTCACATAAAGTTTAGCTCATGGCCTCTGTGAGTTGGCTTCGGCCCCTCGCACGCGTTCCAAAGGTCCGGGACCCCAGAGTCCTGAGATTCGAAAATGTAAAAAAGAAAATAATAATAATGGGGATCAGAATGAGTGTCATGTTATCGTTTCTTTAATGCATTTGTATGAAATCGTGACAACCGTTAGCTGGCCAATGCTTATTACGTTATACGTATGTTACCTGCACAATTAGACTCATAGTTAATAATAAATACATAACAGTTTTTTCTCACGACTTTTCCTGTGCGTAGCTTTATATAGTTTTCCATCAGTGTTCTTTTTTGCAATTATTGTAAGTACAAATACTTTCAGATATTACCCGAATAGTCCAGTCATTTTAAACATTTTAAACGGAAGGAACCCAATCTACGGATAAAATCCTAGTGAACTAAATTTTTGTATACATCTTTATTATGGCATTGTCATTATGGCATTCGTTACAGCGCCGGTAAGAGTTAGTCAGTAAAAGTGTGATACGCCAAACCGCCGCACTCAGGGCGGGAGCAGACATTGATGATTTCGCTCCCCAAAAAAAAAAGGGTAGGTATGTGCAATTTCTTTGTGTGGTTACTTATTCAGTTTACTAGTACATATGTTACATACATATTATACATAATTATATGTATTAGGTACACTGATACAATCCCTCTAATAGGGTTAAATTGGCGACTTTACTAATTTACTTAGCATTTATCCATAAAGTAAAGCCTTTACCAGCTTGGTTCATGTGTCTACTTACTTACGTCGCGCGTCGTATGTTACTACTTAAATAGACTAGTAAGCAGATTAACTTTGTATGACAAACAATGGAGTATGAAGAGGTAGTTATGAGTAATTACATCATAAAAACGTAAGTACTACACATTCTTATAACTTGGAATGGAACTGTATATTCCACTCAGTAATTAATGTAAAGCGGTCGCAGCTAATTGGATTTGGAATCCTACTAATATTATAAATGTGAAACTTTGTATGTTTGTTACTCTTTACTACTGAACCGATTATGTTAATTATTTACAGAAATATAGCTTGGAACATCAGAATAATACATGGGCTATGTAACATACACTATGACACACGGGAGTGGAGCCAGAACAAAAAACCTTACTTAAGGCGGGTAAAACCGCGGGAGACAGCTAGTTAGGTAGAACATTATAACTGAAAAGTAAGTAGGTATCTTTATTTAAAATGTTTTCACTGAAAAAGGCAGTCAATAAAAATGAATTATTCGCCGATTTTACTTGGCGTCTTTAGAACTCAATCAATACACTAGTAGGTATACTTAACTACTTACAAAGTACGATGAACGTAATATGTGTAATGCCGACGATTTATCAGTGCAGTCCTTTATGCAGTTCATAGAAATTTTGCAGTTTTATCGAACGGACCCATTTTCTGCACACAACCCATCGATATTATGTGTAGATCAATTAATAATTCTTAACAAAAATGAAAAATTACATCAAGCAATATGCCTGCTAAACACGACAACGATTTATCGGAGCGATTTAACTGAGTTCGAAGATGATTACACGTTAATTAATTGAGATAGAAGGCGCTGTTGAATTGTAGGAAGAATTTATCACACAAGCCCGATAAAACTATGCGAACACACAGCTCAGATACTAAAATCGTTGCTGTGTGAAACCAGCATTAAACTTTTCCGACTAGACTTCATCAACTTAGTACCGTTGCGTAACTGCCTAACGGGTATTTTTTCCCGTAATGTATTTACGTTACATTTATCACAAGCGAAATGCAAACATTTACAGACATTTTCAGTTCGTCAGTCCGTGAGCTCGGGTTATAAATAATTTAGATTTACATTAAAAGATCAGCGATTTCGGCCACTACGGAGAGATAAACAGACACACCCACTGACCTACTTTTAATCGGAGAACAATCTGATATCTGATAGACAGGTATTTTTATCTTAATGTGGTTATGGCTTTTTTATAAGAATTTATTTTAGGAAACAAGACTATTAGAGAATTTTTTCTGTTCGTATCTAAGGTACAGACGACAAAAAGCGCTTAACCGATTGTCAAGGATTACATGTTTAGTAGCAATTCCAATCGCTACTAAACCTTAAAAAAATATCCAATTGTAAATTATAAGCCGAAAGAAAATGGGTTTCGTTTTCTACTTAGTGCGGCTCATTCCCGGACAAAACGTTGTTGTTCAATAAAATAGTTAATGTAAAATTTATAACCTATTCCTGAAAGATGTAGTTAAAAATACCTACCCCCGAGTCGCTTGACAATATTTTCATATTTGACTCAAATGCCAAAATGTAGTCATAATATTATGGAGGATAATTAATTACCAGGTAGGTAGGATATGTCATATTATGAATATACAAGCTTCCTATTTTTATAAACCCACAAAAGAGTTTTCATATCTTACTTATATCATACTTATTCAGAACTGGCCGTTGAATCCATAAAAAAATAGTGATGGCAAAAATTTCTACAAAAAAATAAAAACAAAAAAAAATAGACACAAATGGCATTTCTAAATTTTGTTGATAAAATATTGCCAGCATCACGTAATGCAGGTATTATAAATTATACTCATAGTTATTAAGATTAAGTATAGACTCCTTACTGGAAATACACGGCCACGATTTTGTTAAAGTTCTAATACTATTTTTAACCGAACCTCATTACATCTTTTTTTAGTTAACAAGGGCTGCTGGCCTTCATTCTTTGAGAAAAGAAACGCTATTTGTGTTTCTTTTTATACAATTACAATATGTAACGGCCACATTGGAACGTACCTACCTAATTCTGAAGATGTAGAAACTTAGAATTTTATTAAATGAGTGAAACCTATCCTACTTATCATTATTATAAATGTCAAGGTGTTAAAACTGAAAATCGAAGGATCGATGTTTGTTTTTCTTTCACACAAAAAAATTTCTATAATTAATCATTACGCTATGGACCTCGTTAGCGGAGCTGCGGAGCAGTAACCGAAGATCTGTTACAACGCGACTGATACCGCGGGGGACAACTAATACAGTAAGAATAACCCGTCAAATGTCCTTACAAGCAAAAACCCAGTCAAATGAAAGTTGGATTAGCTAGAAATCCTTCGTGGATACGTTTCCAAACTTATAAGAACAAAACCCTTCGCGTCGAACTCTTTTTGCATATTTGTTTCAGTAATCAAGAGGTAGAGACATCAGATAGATAAATATACAGATAATCATGTGACAATGGTTCGACCCCATTAGCTGTACACCTAAATATATGTATAAATACGTAATACCTAACACATAGATACAGGAATATACGCATGCACCTACAATTGCACACAGTTCCTTAACATTTCAAATTGTGTAAGTAATTTCTAGAGTTCACAGCTTTAATTTCATTGTTTCAAGTAAATAGGTAACACAGGTTATGTACCTTACGAGTACATAATACCCGTATATGTGACAACAAAATGTTATGTTGTAAAGTAGGTAGGTAGGTACGCATTTTTATTTACCAACTAAATAGGTCAGGAACGTAAGTACCAATGATTTATCAAATGCAACGCACAGTTGTTTTATTTTGAAATAGCTCAAAGCCATTCTCAATATAACTATCTGTTTTTAACACTATTAAAAATGAATAGCAGTATCAATAATTCTAACCAGTGCTTTCCTTTTTACACGACTGATAACAAAAAGGTATACCCACTACTAGTAGAGATCGATACGAGATATCAAATTACTTTGAGTAAGCATATGGCAATCCCATACATTTATCATTCTTTTCTTTTCTATTTCTACCATCTACAATGCAACTTGTCTATCAGTACTATGCTTTGAGGGTTTAATCGTTTCATATATCAGTCATACATTGCTTAACGTAGGTCTTATCCAAATACCACCAGCCTAGCCCGCATAGCTACTCGGCACTCGCTACCTTCGTTAAATCGTTGGTCTATCAAAGTGCGAAACACTACCTTTGTCTAAACGTTGTCTCCACTCTAAAACTTATCTGGTCCACCAACCGTATGTCCGTCTGTAGACATAGCCGGCCTATTTCCACTTCTGCATTAGTTTCTTTAATCTACTATAGCTTCTTAACTATGGAATGGGTTTAGATGTATGAGGTTACGTTAAGATCCCAAATAACATAGGTATAATAATTTACCTTTCTTCATATTCTTTTAATAATTTCTTATTGCCTGCTACAGCCAAATTCTATAAAGAATTTTACTAACATACATTAAACAATGTAGGAATGCAATCACTTAGTATATATTTTCTGCACTGATTGTCATATACAATACAATGGACCATTTAAAGGTTAACAAAAAAAAATTTCAAGCCCACGCTATTGCTTTATTTGACTTTTGACGTTTGTTTTTAAATACTAGTGACCCACAACAGCTTCGCACGAGTGTTGGTCTTGGAAATTCTCGTAGGGTATACGGGACGTTTTATAATTTTGTAAGAATTCTTCATTGGATAAATTGGATTTAAACTCAAGTACAGACATAAAGATAAGTACTGCTCTCAAAAGTCTAGATTGTACCAGATCTTACAATTTATATCTTACGCCTAGTTATCTATAGACGTTTTAGATTAAAAAAATACCATAATGCAGTATATTTTATCGCCGAATTATTACCTACATTTAGATAAAAAATCGTCTGCATCAATGCCTATCAATTTATATTTATCTACAAAGATATTAAATTGAGTGACTAAGGGGTATTTAAGGGGGCGTGATATAAATTATTGACAAGATTTTGGGGGGTATTATGTTGACGATAAGATATGCAAATTGTATCCTGTAGAGGAAGAACCCTGAAGAAGAATTTTAATAATCCATTCAAGGTCTTGAGAGTGATTGACTAAGGTATGCTAGCTGTCTACTGCTCTGCTCTTATAGATTCTGAAGCGTGATGTTAATTATATTATGTTATCAAGGTGAAAATAAACGGACCAGAGGCAACGGGCAAGGATGTGCATTGACAAAAATATTTTTTTCCACATCATCAACAAACCAAGCTAACATGAGAAGAACATAGATTGCCACGCAGCTTAATATGATATGATGATTAAAATCTTTATTTAAAACTTGAAAGGAATACGTAAGACATGCAAATTAGACACTTCAACTTTACCTCTGGAAGGGAAAGGCGTGTATTGAGGTCTTGCAGATGCTTGTAGCCGGCAATTACCTCTTAAAATTAGGTGGGCCATCAGCTTGTTAGCCAACCAACCAAAAACATAAAAAATTATGAGTAAACAAGAATAAGGGGCGCACACACTAATTCAGCTAAATACGCGTTTTGCTGAACCAGGTATGTTGAAAGCTGAGCGGACGCGTACTCGTCTTCATACAAAATCGTTGTCTCAATGACATAAAATATAAATCTATGGGCCTCCGATGCCTGAAATAAATGGATTATTATTATTATATAAACTGAATGGTGTTGAATAAATGTTTGTAAGAAGTCCTTATGACAGCATTTCTAATAGGCAAGACGACGAAAAAAAAATAATTAGTCTGTCAGTTAGATTATTAAAACATTATGGACACGTATTTTTTCTTTTTTCTCGTATACGAAAAATGACGACGATACAGTGCGTTGAAGTCGCGCGTGACGTCACGATCTGATACAATTTTTGCAGCACGGTGACGTCAAAATCCCCCACTCCGGAACTTTGTTGCTCTTTACCTTTGTATTTTTTTATTAATTTGATCAAGCAAAAAATACGTGTCCCGTATTTTTGGCCGATCTACAAGACGGACTAAACAGAATGTCATTTTTTTTATGCTGTCGTCATCCCTATTCTTACCACGCTGAACGCGGCTAATAGAAGTCGAACTGTATAATTGTGATTAAAATCGTTTAGCAAAACGCGAATGGAGCTGAATAAGTGTGCGTATATAGTCTCTAAAGTCTCTAAGCTTGAATATCTAACTTACTGACGAGAAACGTAAGATTATTCATGTACGCCAAAGTTTTCTCAAACCATTACCAATTACTAATTCAACAATACATAATTACAAAATGAAATAGGTTTTTTATTGGGTTGGTTTTTATTGTTTTAATTCCTTTTGACGTAAATCGGTAAGCACATAAAAAAGATTTATAACTACGAATTATTTAACTAGACAAATTAACATTGAATAATATCGTGTTTATTTAATTATTTATTCATCTTACGATACGTGAATTGCTCACGTAAACTACACTATTGCTTAGATTTTATTATTTAGTTTAGGGTAGCTCTATTGCCTTGGCTGCAGAATTTATTTCAATGAGACTCATAACGTAATTTTTGTTAGGATTTATTTCTCTTCATATATTAAACTTCAAACGACGTCCACAGCAGGTCGGAAACCTTTCCTAGGTTTGTCAGTCACACACTGGTCTAGATAGCTCACTAGAAATAACTGCACTGATATGGCTTGAATTCATATTTTCATTTCCTGGAACATACACTTTTGTTTCAATTATAAGATGAAAACATCCATACTTAATATTATAAATGGGAAAGTGTGTCTATCTGTCTGTCTGTCTGTCTGTTTGTCTTTCTTTCACGGCAAAACGGAGCGACGGATTGACGTGATTTTTTAAGTGGAGATAGTTGAAGGGATGGAGAGTAACGTAGGCTACTTTTTGTCTCTTTCTAACGCGAGCGAAGCCGCGGGCAGAAGCTAGTAAGTTATAAACGGATGTACTGTATCTCTCGAAACATTCAGAATTTTTTCACATCTATAAGCGATTGCCAACTTGATTGTTTAATTAATTTGAACTTGATACTTCCACGTGTTCCTGAAAACGAAATTAAGTGATCCTATACGGGACGCTTTTTGTTTCGAGGCGCATAATCCTAAAAAGATGTCAAAAACAATTAGGTAGGTAAATGTGTATATCGCAGTGACAATAACAATTTTTACATGATCATGGTTATATATTTTCAAACCGCAACCAATAAAGAATAAACAGATACAAACCATAAATATAGAGGTAGGTACCTACTCTTAATTTTTTATGATAATTTTCTGTTTATGAGGAAAAACACTAATAACATTTAGTCAGCTAAAGAGCCTCTTTGACGTCAATCGAATAGGTACGTGGGAGTATATTATGTATAATGAATATGGTGTGTAAAAATACCTACAGACTAGATAATCTTTATTGGTAGTAATAGATAGGGAAGTTTATTACCTGATAATCAGTTAATCCCAAAAATGTACCTCATAGGTAACCTAATAGGAAACGGAGAGAAAAGAAATTTCTCTTACAATTATTTACCACCTTATATACCTTCGTCTTCAGGTGTTCCTAGACATAAGTTAAAAGAATAAAGTACATTATAACTACAATGTATCTTCAGCATTCTGAATACATTTATATAACGTTATGTAATGTAGTAGATAATAGAGGCTCATTTATTTTATCTGCTACCTATTACGTTCAGAAGAGCACGTAATGTTGCAAAAGATTAGGTTCTGTTTATTTACCATCTTAAGAATAAAAATATTGGCTTGAATTGGAGGAGGTTCCTCTCTTTGGAAACCTGAGCGCCTTCAGTAGCTTGGAGGTTTTTTGCTGATACTGGTGGTCACTATCCAAGCATACTAATATTATTAATGCAAGAGTTACTCCACCAATATGTTTGTCGATTACGCTAAAAAACTGAGCAGATTTAAATTAAATTTGGTAAAGTCATAGTTCATAGCCTTAGAAAGTACTGGTGATTTTTTTCAACATCTACGATGATGAAGTCGAGAGCAAAAGTCGGTTTTATATTAATTGTAAATGTTTTCACTCTCATAACGATATTTATAAATGTAGTTTTTAAGTATGTTTAACTAAATAATTGAAGAATAAAAATAGTTATTTGCCATATGCATGCTAAAAATACATACCTAGTGGTCATGATATCATTAACTCTACACAACCAAGGTAGTTATTAATTAAAACAGTTTCACGTGGAAAATGTAGATGCAAAGGGCAGAGACCTTTACAACACATAATTATTGTAATTTCCATTGCAATGTGCTTATAGACTAAGATCCCAAAGACCAAAGTGTACATATCGTCATTTGAAGTTTTGGCCGGGGGAAACATTAATAATTTTATTTGGAAGAACATATTTATTTCGATTATAAGCACACACGTTTGATGATTATGAGGCAACGATAGCAGAAAAACCATCACCCATTTTTATACCGCATCACCCTTTTTATTTGGACTTCTCAAGTTCTGGGCGGGACGGGAGGGCGTGTCAGACTTTTACTTACTAAAACCCACTCCTGTTCCTTCTGTTGCCACGGTAACTATTATAACTATTCCGCAACCCCTTTCAACAACCAACCGTCAGTCGGCTGTCGGGCTGCTATTGTGTTTCTATTGTGTCTCAACAGAGGCGTCTCTAGCCCTTGTGGCGCCCGTGTGCAAACAGTACCCTGGCGCCCTCTAGTCTAGTCAAGGGCGGATCCAGGGGGGGGTCATGGGGGTCATGACCCCCCCCTGAGCCGGTTCCAGGACCTAGTTGCCTAGGTCCTGGAACCGGCTCATAGCCACTGATAAAAATTAAGTAACATGATATTAAAAAATATTTTTGTCACAATATAATTTTATGTAAGTACCTTCAATACTGTTACTAGATTGATACTCCAGTTTCTGTTGTTGAAAACGAATATCAGATGTGGATAGTAAAGTGACCCTATTTTAAATTACGATATTGAGATAATAATTATGTATCCTTGTATATGAAAAGAAAAATATTGCTACACTACCAGTTTGTGTAGCCACAGCAGAAATGTCTTTCTCTGCTTTACTAAAAATCAATGTTGAAAAACTTCTCACCGGCCAGTACCGACTACCGACTGCCGGTTTATCTGGTGCGGGGCCTGTGGTCTAGCCAAAGGAATTTTAGTTTAGAAAAATAACAAATCTACATAATTATCAACATAACATAACATTATCTCGTATAGCTTTTATTTAAACTTTTTTTCTGAAGTTAAAACGTTATTGCTTCGGGTCACTCGTGGGCTTATTTCAGGGTAGTGCGTTACTACGGAAGTTTGATGGCTGTTTTTTTTTTCATTTGCTGCTATCATTTTTGACTCTTGGTAAGAGACTGTTAAAAGTGAATTTTGATTGCTTATTTTTGTATAAAAATCTAATTATAACCAAAACCAAGAGAAGGCTCTACAATTAACCATCTGCAACTGTATCTTGTTCCTAAACCTGAAGAAAAGGCTAGGGAGATCGAATTGAAAGATGAGGTTTTAAATATATCGAAATGTTAAAATCTCTGTATGAGGCCACAACAATGAACATCTAAGTGAAAGAAAAGTGCACAAAACCACTCCAACTCCGTCGGAAGGTAAGACAGGGAGTTAATAACTCATAAAACTTGAGATTAATATCATCATCAGCAGATAGATGTCCACTACTAGACAAAGGTCTCCCCCAAAGATTTTTACATGCATCGGTCCTGCGCCACCCATCTTGAGATTAATCTCAAGTTTTACCGATGCTTTGGAGTTTGGAGGACCATGGCCAAAATATCGACGGTCAATGTATCTCACATCGGTTTACGGATGACATGGCAGACCCTCAAAGGGTGCTTTGGGATGAACTTGGATGGAACCAAAATCGTGTAGATGGCCCTGTTTCCCGAATGTGAAAATGGCGCTACTCTCGAGTTGATGTAAGAATATATCTTGGACAAATAATTTGACTGGGTTGGCACAACTTCAAGAAGGAGGCCAACAGAAAGATATTCTTAGGCTGGGCAAGAGCATTCAGAATATTGCGTTAAATCTTTGAATTATTATTGTCAATTGCACAATCTTTTAACCTTTATTTTTGGTGAGTGGAAAATCATCAAATGACTTCTCCAGTCTTTCGTGTCAGACTTTTACTGACTAAAACCCAACTATATAACTATTCCGCAACCCCGGCAGTAGTTTGCTCTGCTGGGCCTATTCTCGTGCTGACTGCTCATTGAGGCGCGCGTGGAACACAACGCGCCGTTCGACGCGGGCCTGGTCCTACCCGGCGGCGAGCTACCCATCACTCGCCGTCCGCAGACCCGCACCTATAGTGGCCACTAGTCGTCTTGCGACTCTCGACGTCTACGTCTGGTTCGCTGCCTCGCGCGCGCCGCCACTTCCTTCACCAGCATAACTGTTTCGCAGAAGGAGGCGACGGCTTCCCATTCAGTCTCGCCCCGGAGCATGGCCTGAACCAGCGCCGGGCGCGGGAGGTCACCACCGCCGATCGCCTCTGCGAGGACACGGCGATGGCTCACCCAAGCGGGGCACACCTCAACCATGTGCTTGACCGTGTCCTCCAGGCGACCGTTGCTGCAGTGGTGACACCTAGGCGTCGCTTCTGCCCGAATTCGACACAGGAACTTCCCAAACTGACCATGTCCGGTGACCTGTGTCAAGCGATACGTGAGAGCGCCGTGACGCGTCTCCAGCCACTCCTCAAAGAAGGCTCTTACCGCCGCTATTACGGCATGCCCAGCCCTAGGTTGCGGCAGTCGCTGTCTCCATTCCGCACAAACCTTTAACCCTGAGATCTTTAATGTGTACGACAGGTAATAACTCATGTAGCTGAAACGAGAATAATCCAAAGAACTAGCATCACCGGCATTACTCGCAGAGTCAGTACGCTCAAATGGAAGTAAACCGGCCATTCTGCAGAAGGACAGACGATGGTGGACTAGACATGTTTTAGCGTGGAGACCTCTTTAAAACCGAATGGTGATGGTCATCCTGCCACACGATGGACCAATGATTTACAGAAGGTGGCGAGCAACTTGTGGATGCGAGCTGCCCAAGACTGGGAAGGCTGTAGCTTTCTGGGGAAGGCCTATCGTTCAGCAATGGACGGTAATAGGCTAATATGGTAAAGAGGTGCTCATGACGAGCCCAGATAATTATAAAAAAAAAGTCACTGACTTCACAGCACACATCCAACCGCCGGAGGCGCGAGGCCCCTTAGAGGCACGGGGTCTATGGCAAATGCTACCAACCACCACTGGGACTGGCACTTTTCCACTTTCATCAAAATGTACCCATAACCCATTAAAGTAGATTTATTTTTTTTGAATTAGAAAAGTAGATGCAAGTGATAACGCGTTTTAGGGGAAAGATTTTTTTTAGTTTTTTTATAACCATTCGACGGCCAAGCGACAGCCGGCTGTCGGGCTTGAATAGACTTATGTGTTTTGAGGTACCTACAGTATTTACATACATGAACAAAGTACCTACTTATTACCCGTACCTACTACCACGACTAGGTGACCCCCCCCTGGTGCCAAAGCTGGATCCGCCCTTGAGTCTAGTAGGAGTGGGGTCAAAATGGAATACTAAGTTATATTTTTAAACGGAAATTCGGATGCAAATGGTGCAATTTGAAATGATGTCGGGAAGCAAAGAGTTTTTTTTTTTTTTTTTTTTAAAAATGCCGATTTACTTAATGATTATTACATGTTTATTCAAAGATGACACTTATTCCAATTGAATCAAGGCTCATTTCGCAAAACTACGGTGTAGTAGTGTGTAAAACAAAAATTGCGACACGCGTACACAAACCTATGGGAATAACCGCCGCTCGTCCCTGGGAATTGCAATTTGAATTTTATAGCATTCTAATACAGCCGATTTAGCAATGATTGTCGGCGTGTTGTCAAACGAATCAAAACGTACAAGTGCCGATGCCCGGCACGCACCTTTGGTAGCAATGCGACATTACACCAATTTCCAGGTGGCGGCCGAATTGATATCATGACATTCGTGGACAGGATCGGGCAGCTACTTGAGACTTGTCCTCGACAACCGATGGAGCTTCAAGGAGCATTTCCGACGTTTGGCCCCCAAACTGGTGAGGAATGGGGCTGCTCTCAAGCGGCTCCTGCCCAATCTGGGTGGTCCAAACGCCTCCTGCTGGAGGCTCTACGCAGGGATCCTGCGGACCGTGGCCTTCTACGGGGCTCCGGTGAGGGCGCCCAAATTGACTACTGCCCGGCTTCTGAGGGTGTCCCGGAGAGTCATGGCCATTCAGATGGTGCGGGATACCGCACGATTTCTTGCGAGGCGGCGAGCCTCCTTGCAGTATGCGGCATCCCGCCGTTAGATCTGGAGGCAACAGTCCTTGAACACACGTACCAGTGGCGCGTGGAAGTGTAACGCCGGGGCGAGGTCCCGCTGCCATAGCTGATCGCGGTGCGGTGCACAGAGCTCCAGTGAGATCGCATGACGGAATGGAGACAGCGACTGCCGCAAGACCCGGCGGTAAGACCCCTCTTTGGGAAGTGGCTGGAGAGGCGCCACGGCGCTCTTATTTATTTATTTATTTACACTTTATGCACAAAATTCATGTACAGAGGCGGACTTAATGCCTTAGGCATTCTCTACCAGTCAACCATCGGTAGTGCAGAGATATGATGGCAGGTGCAAATATAAAGTAAAAAACAGATACGTTACGTTACCTTACGTTTCACTTGACCCAGATCCTCACCGGAAACGGTCGAAGCGACGCCTAGGTGTCAGCACTGCAGCAATGGTCGCCTGGAGGACACGGTCGAACACATAGTGGAGGTGTGCCCCGCTTGGGCGAGCCATCACTGTGTCCTCGCAGAGGCGATCAACGGCGGTGATCTCTCGAGCCCGGCGCTGGTTCAGGCCATGCTCCGGGGCGAGACTGAATGGAAAGCCGTCGCATCCTTCTGCGAAGCAGTTAAGCTGGTGAAGGAAGCGGCCGCGCGCGCGAGGCAGCGTTGAACCTCGCGCCCCGGACAGGGACCTAGGCGTAGACGTCGAGAGTCGCAAGACGACTACCGGCCACCGTAGGCGCGGGTCTGCGGACGGCGAGAGATGGGTAGCTCGCCGTCCGGCTAGGACCAGGCCCGCGTCGGCGACGCGTTAGTGTTTCAGGCGCGCCTCTAAGGCCTCATCCAGGAAGGACGAATTCACGCGCGAGTCGGGAGTCTGGCGAATTGCACGCGAATAACGCCCGAATTTATTATTCACGCGATGATTGTGGACGCGATGTATTGGTGCCTAGTACCACGCCGAAGCGCGAATGAATTCGCGCGAAACGTTTCGTGGCGAATTCGCCCTTTCTGGACGTCTAAGAGCAGTCAGCACGAGAAGGAGCCCAATAGGGCTAACGCGTGCCGGGGTTGCGGAATAGTTATAATAGTTACCGTGACCCAGGAACATACAGGGCAACTGAAAAAATATTTTAACCAGTAAAAGACTGACACGCCCTTTCGCTTGGCCCAGGACGGGAGAAGTCATTTGATGATTTCCCATTAACAAAAAAAAAACGCCAATGAAATTTTTAAATATCTGTTTTAAGACAGATTTTACGTTGAAACTAAAGTTATTGTGAAAATTAGGTTAGGTTAGTAGGAAAAGTAGTAGCCTTGCTTTGAGAGCGCCGGCATCGACGCATCTTTGGAGGTGTCATATGAGAGAGCGCTCGGCGCCTTCTTAGACCCGGCGCCCGTGTGCACCGCACACCATGCACTGTAGGTAAAGACGGCTCTGTGTCTCAAATCACGTGTATTCGATGGATTATATTAAGTCAGCTACGTTCATTTGTCAAAAGTCAAACGGCTCTGGGATCTCGGTCTATTATCACCATTTTATTTATTGTACTCATTTACAATGCAGTTCTAAACAATGAACAGAAACAACATATACCCACGGATGTCCTATATACACATACTCGTATGTGTAATGTAGTATGTAATGTATATCAGGGGTAAGTAATAATATAATTAAAATTACTTAATTAAAACGTCGGACATCCTAATTATGATTAGGAGATTCAATAAACTGCATATTTTACTTGTTAATGATGTTACAAAGTGCCTTTTTTAAGTGCGATTAAAAAAAATGAGTTAACGTTGGAATTGAGTCCCGTCCGAGTGGACGCTGTAAAGCATCAAAAGTACTGTACTTCTTCACTGTTTTGTTCATCCCATAAAGATGATAGCGTGATACTATAGTCTATGTGTTGACACCACTTGGTAATATCCATGCAAAATTTTAGATAAATCTATGCAGTACTTTTTGAGTTTATCCCGTACAAACATACAGACAAACATACAATACAAAAAACTAAATTTTAGCTTCGTCGTCGCTTGGTGAACACGTATTAAGTATTATTAAAAAAAAATTATTCAGTGCATTTTGATTTCATTACGATTTTATTTTATGTTTAGATAATATCAATTTAATTAATAGACTAGGAGTCCCCTGCTGTGTCACCCGCGCTAAGCTAGATCTTAGGTTACTGCTTTACTTCCTAGGGTCATGTACTGTGATATTATTCATTCATTCATGGTCATTCTGATATTATTCCTGTAAAGTTTCAACAAAATCATTCAAATCATCAAAAAATTAATATTTCCACACTTTCATTACATCATTCACACACATTCTTACAAACATCCGCGAGTACAAGGTAAATACGAAGTATTTTCATTTATTCATGAAATTAATACATTTTTAATAGCTCTTTCTTTTATTTTGGATAAAATCTGCAACGTCCGTGACGGTAGCGACTATTACACTTAAATCTATTTTTTTTTTTTTGGTAGCTTTAAATTAATTTCAGGTTTTGTGGTTACCGTAACGTTACTAAAAAGTGGCATTATGCACGTTCTCGTTTGACATTTAAGTTTTCTTTCAAGTATCAAAGTTAAACACAGTCACAAGTGGAAAAATAACATGAAGACAATCGTTGACGAATCGTAAATATACCTAAGTAGTTAAAGTACAATATTTTACTGTTTTACGGGATTTAACGCGCACGTACCTTTTTAGGGTTCCGTAGTCAACTAGGAACCCTTATAGTTTCGCCATGTCTGTCTGTCTGTCCGTCCGTCCTCGCTTTTAATCTCTGTGACCGTTAGCACTAGAAAACTGAAATTTGGTACCAATATGTATATCAACCACGCCGACAAAGTGGTAAAATAAAAATTGGAAAAAAATGTTTTATTAGGGTAGCCCCCCTATATGTAAAGAGGGAAGTGATTTTTTTTTTTAATTTCAACCCTGACGTGTGATATATTGTTGGATAGATATGAAAAATGAAAAGGGGTTTACTAAAATCAGTTTTTGATAATGTCAATAATATCGGAAATAATCGCTCCAAAAGGAAAAATTAAAGCGCCCCCCCCCCCTCTAACTTTTGACCCGTAGGTTTAAAAAATATGGAAAAAATCTGGAAAGTAGAACTTTATAATTACTTTCTAGGAAAATTATTTTGAACTTGATAGAAAGAACAGTTTTTGTACAAAAAAGACAAAAAGGTTGTACAAAATAATTTCTGCGTACTTAGTATGTCAACGTAACAAATAGCCTTTTTTAAAACTTATAAGTGGGAACACTTATTGTGACGGACGGGAAACTACGGAACCTTACATTGAGCGTGTCCGACAGACACGCTCTTGGTCGGTTTTTTATTTGTTTTTCGCTTGACGTTTCGGCAGGGTTACACCTGCCATGGTCACAAGCAGACTAAATAAAATTATAATGAAATATAATAATAAAATTACAACGAAATATTAATATGCAACGCGAAAGTTTAAAGTATAATAATAGTTAAAGTACAGTACTTAAAACTAATTTCAAGCGCATACGCAATAAGTGTTCATTTGGTAGTAGTTCAATTGTAACTAATGTAATAAAGCTGAAAATATTTTTTACTCTGAAACTACCAGTCTGATTGTGTTGGCTAATTAGGCGTTTCGGCTGATTTTCGTTCGCTCTGGTCGAAATACGAATTTCTTTATTATTAATATTTTCAAGGGGAGTATCAGGTGATAATTTTTAGGCTAATTTTGTACTGCCAGAATGAATTAATTGTGAACGTTGATAATGGAAAGGTTCTTCACTCTGACGGACGGTACATAATTGAGTGACTTAATAGGCGAAATGACAAAAAAAAGTAATTAGTCAGTAGTATCCGTCAGTTGGATAATCAAAAAATTTGGGACACGTATTTTTTTCGTGAACAGAAAATGACGACAATACAGTGCGTTGAAGTTGCGCATGACGTCACGATCTGATACAATTTTTGCAGGACGGTAACGTCAAAAGCCCCCACTCCAGAACTTTGTTGCTCTTTATCTCTGTATTTTTTTATTAATTTGATCGAGCAAAAAATACGTGTCCCGTATTTTCGGCCGATCTATCAGACGGACTAAACAGAATTCCATTTTTTTAATGCTGTCGACATCTCTATTGGAACGACTGCCTATCAGACTACAAGTTGCTGGGTAGCAGAATACCGGTACTGCTTGGCAGACTTACGGGCTTTTGACTACTCGTAACTTTACTCATAATGTAAGTAAATCTTCCCGCAGTTTGTAAACATTCCGTCGCTTCCAGATATTTTCTCTCGATAGCATAACTGATTGAAAATAATCAATAAAACCAAACGAATTACCTCGATAGAGGAATGACACGATAAAATTCTAACGTGATAATGAAAAACCTTATCACAAGGCCGTTTAAAATTGATTATCATAATGCAAAAATGGTATTATTAAAAAAAACCTTGGCCCCGGATGTAGGTATATCAATAAAACAAAGTCCAATTGTTAACACTATTTATAACTCGAGAACGCTAGACCGATTTTTTGTTATCTTTATTTGTTAGATTTGTCTCCTTCTAGAATAGCAAAATGGCTAATTAAACATTTAAAATAACGCCATTCCTAAATTATGACAGAAATAAAACATACACCAAAATAATATGACCTTGTCCTGTCAAAAATCACGCTAATATACAATAAAATTAATTCAGAAGAGTTCATGTAGCTGGAACAATCTATACTCACTAGCGTATCCAATGTAGTACTTAATTAAGTATGTACATAAAAAATAATTACTGTAAAACAGATATTATATAACTATAATTACTAGGTATAATAAAACTATAGAACTTTATGTGTGAATCGAGCTGCTAGCTTTTTCTAAAGTTAATTTAGAATCATCTAGCACTTTGATAATTTATGTTTAAAAAAGTAATAATAATATATACTTTAAAATGGAATTAATTAGATATACGACGCAGAGCATCTGCTTATTTCTCATCACATACGGTGTCACGGAAACGATTTCTTAAAAAAACCCAATGATAGACAATTTATAGACATGTCTATTTATAACTGATCACCGGTTTTTTTAACTGCCAAGTGTTACAGATTTGCATTATTTATTGGCCTAGGCCTATAAACATTCCGATTCAGAAAACCTTTATATTTATAGGTATATAAAGAGACAGGCTTTTCAATAGTAATCAACACACAACGTCGCCAAAACTACTGAAACTAGAAAGATGAAGTTTTTCAGAAGAGTATTTTTAGGGTTCCGTACCTCAAAAGGTAAAAACGGAACCCTTATAGGATCACTTTGTTGTCCGTCTGTCCGTCCGTCCGTCTGTCAAGACCTTTTTTCTCAGAAACGCGTCGAGATATCAAGCTGAAATTAATATCACATACTCAGGTCTGCTATCTTTTAAAACAGTGAAAAAATCAAGTTTCTAAATCAACGCAACAAAAAGATACAGCGGTTTACATTGCATATTTAGACATTTGCAAGGGAATCAAAACCTATAGGGTACTTCCCATTGACCAAGAATCATGAAATTTGGCAAGAAGCAAGGTCATGTAGCACAAGTAAAGGGAAAACTCCGAAAACCGTAAATTTGTAGTTAGTTCACATCAGGCGTTCGTCTGTCTGTCAAGAACCTTTTTCTTAGGAACGCGTCGAGATATCAAGCTGAAATTAATATCACATACTCAAATCTGCTATCTCCCAAAGCAGTGAAAAAATCAAGTTTCTAAATCAACGCAATAAAAAAGATACGGCGGTTTATATTGCATATTTAGACATTTTCAAGGGAATCAAAACTCAAAACCTATAGGGTACTTCCCATTGACCTAGAATCATGAAATTTGGCAAGAAGCAAGGTCATGTAGCACAAGTAAAGGGAAAACTCCGAAAACCGTAAATTTGTAGTTAGTTCACATCCGTCCGTCCTCCCGTTCGTCCGTCTGTCAAGACCCTTTTTCTCAGAAACGCGTCGAGATATCAAGCTGAAACTAATATCACATACTCAGGTCTGCTATCTCTCAAAGCAGTGAAAAAATCAAGTTTCTAAATCAACGCAATAAAAAGATACGGCGGTTTATATTGCATATTTAGACATTTTCAAGGGAATCAAAACTCAAAACCTATAGGGTCCTTCCCATTGACCTAGAATCGTGAAATTTGGCAAGAAGCAAGGTCATGTAGCACAAGTAAAGGGAAAACTCCGAAAATCGTAAATTTGTAGTTATTTCACTAAAAAACAAATTAACGGAACCCTCGTTGCGCGAGTCCAACTTGCACTTGACCGGTTTTTTTTTTGTTACTTTGGGGAGCACTAAGAAGAGATTTCCGATAATTCATCCTCCGGGGTGAAATGGAAGATGGATTTTTGTATGAAAATGGGTGCAACAAATAGCTACATACCTATCTATTATTTGTTTAGGTTCTAAAAATAATCGTATTAAAATCATGCAAAGATTAGTTAAATCCAGTTAATAACCTAACATTAGATTAGGTAATTAAGTAATTGTAAACATTACAGATAACATTTTTTTTATTTAAAAAAAGACATGTAAAAATTGATTACCTCTATTTAAAAACTTAAACAAATAGGTATAGTTAGTTATGAATATTTGAGACAGTACATAAGACATTTTTGAATACAATTATGACCATTTCTCGGGGCGAAAAGATAAATGATTTAATTGAGTAATTTGTCTGTATATTTTGATGCAATAATCAATATACACAGAACAATGCATTATTATCGTTTAGTGACGAACCGACGACGCAGTTGGCGAAGCTATTGTGTATTTTGAGTGCGCTTCCCTATACATTATGTATGCATAGACTACAAGTAGTTATTCGCTTCAAATGCATTTTTGTGTGTAATTGTGACATCACAATCCTACAAAAAATATGCTTAGACCTACCTAGATATTTTTTGTAAACTGAAATACAAGAGAAATTTCTAGTGAGGTGACGATTTTATTTGTAAAATATTTTTAGATATATCTACGAATACTACTTACGTGTTCATCGATATTGCTTACATTCAAGAATGACTAGAGTCTGACTACGCAAGGAGCCTTCTGCCTACCTTTGTAATATATTAGATATCTATTGCGCAACACACTATGCCACACCTCCGAGTCGTAGTCATACAATACTGTGGCAAGTGATTCAACACTGTGTCTACTGCGATACAAATATTTACCGACTTAACGCTTTGATAAAAATAAACTCGTCATGTTGGTTTATAATATAATTATATAAAGCCGGTAACGATAGATAATCTATTCTGCCTACTTTTTAAGTTACTGATTAATTAAAATCTTATTGTATCTTAACTTATCCCTGAATAATATTAGGAATATACATTAATGTAGATCTCCGCGTTTGTCTCGGCATTTCTTTTCAAAGGTCAGTTCGAAAATGCCCACTACAGTCAGTCTCATTAAGATTGGGCTCTCTTGGCTACTACTATAAAATCATATATGATTTAATAGTAGTAGTAAGAAGTTATACTACAAACAAACAAACAAAATGCGGGCAGAAGTTATACTACTATTAAATCATATATGATTTAGTAGTAGTATAACTTCTGCCCGCATTTTGTAATCGGGGCATTACTTTCAGAGGTCCTTTCAAACCAACAAACGATTAGTTACCATAATGATTTGCTAGTATAGATAGAGCTTTACAAGAGCTGCATCACAAAGGTGTAAGGTAAAAGCTTAGAGAAAGCTATAAAGTTCACATAAGGACTGTTATGTAACGTTGGTGAGTACGTTATGTGCGTATGCGACGATGATCTCCACTAGCAAAGGTCTAACTGCTAAATGTTAAACATACAACGTAGATTTGAAGGTGGTAAACTAAATTCAAGGTAAACGTCGCCAATATTTTGTCGATTGACTTGGACGAAAATTTAAATAAATCGCATTTAGTACATTCACTCGTCTCTCCTGAGCTTTTTATGGGTGTTACTGAGTTTCCTGTACTTTTATTATGATTGTATTGTACTATAAACTGTAGTTAGTAGTAGTAGTTGGTTAGTAGCCCTGACTGCTAAGCCGGAGGTCGTGGGTTGGATTCCCACCCAGGACAAACTTTGTGTGATGAGCATGATTTGTTCTGTGTCTGGGTGTAATTTATCTATAATATGTAGGTATGTATTTATAAATTATCAAAGTATGTATATCAGTTGTCTGGTTACCATAACACAAGCTCTAAGCGGAGCTTATCTTGGAATCAGATGACCGTGTGTGAGTTGTCCCAGTATATATTTATTATTATTTATTATTAAAAAAAACTTTCGTCTTGAGTCAGTTTACCTATCAAAAAAACGCATTAAAATATATTGCGTAGTTCTAGAGATTTAAGCATACTTAGAGACAGGCCGTCAGCGGAAGTCGACTACAATTAATAACTTTTTGCCTGCAAAGAAGTTTCTACAGTTTCTAGTGTATGGAATTTCATGAGAATTAGGTATATGGGAAAATACAACAATACAACCATTTCAAATATTTTCAGAACATTTTTTAATTTTACAAGTTTTTTTTTAAACATTATGTAATTTCTGGAATACAGTCGAATTTTTTATTACATTACATTACATAAGCGTTTTTTATTACACGATTTACTTCACCAAGGTCAATTATTTTTAAAAATAGCAAAAAAACTGGTTTTATATTCTATTTAATAGTAGATCATAGTTTTCAAGGATTTTAGTGTTGTTAAATGTTAAAAATAAAAGTTTATTGTCAATAATAGGTTTAACTGTTTGAATAAATTAATGACATTATTAAAAAAATGAATGCTATTCGCTGTCCAAAAATATAAAGTTAAAAACAAATAACAAATACTTAAATCAAGTCGTACAAATCAATGATTTTTACTGTCCCACAGCAGGGCAAAGGCCTCTTCTCGTACAGAGAAGGCAGGATTTTATTAAAAATACCAAACTACTATTTAAAAAAACATCCAGGTGAAAAAGCATATTTCTTTAAAACATGATGATAGTAAACATTTGTGGAGTATGGCCACTGTCCCCACAGTCCAACAGACATGGGATAATGCCAGTTAGTTCATTTCTAACCACAAAAGTCAAAACAGCAAATTTTGTTGGCTTATTAATATAAAGGGTGGTAAAAGTCAATATTATAACTACTTGCAATCGTTAAAATTATTTTTTTACTTAAAGGTAACATTCTTTATTTTTTTTTAATTGAACAGGCTAAAATCCGAAAAGTAAACATTGTATTTTTATGCCATTAGACGTTAGGGATTAATAGGGATTAAATCTCTCTAACAAACATAGTTGATTTAATTAAAAGAAAAAACCATAAATCTGAAGAATATTATTATTTCTTTTAATTTAATTATAATGAAATCGCTTCCGCTGATTGTTCACTTAGATTTAATTAACTATTGAACAGATTTTACTGCAGTTTCCAGCAATAGATAGAGTGATTCAAGGGAAAAGTTTATATGTATTACTATACTAGCTGTCCCCCGCGGTTTCACCCGCGTTATACCAGATTTTTGGTTACTAAAAAAAGAAGATAAAAAGTAATCTATCTCCGTCCCCTGGTCCTAAGCTACCTCCCTAACAATTTTCAAATAAATCGGTTCTGCCGTTCTTGAGTTATTATATGTGTAACTAACACGACTTTCTTTCATAATTATATTATATAGATTAGGTACATGCCTATTAAAGTAAAAAAGATCGTGAATTTCAAAGATTTGTAAAGCTGAAACCCCAAACTTTATAGGCATTTTATAACGTAATGAAAAATAAATTAAATATATTTTTTTGCAAAAAAAAATAACCGACTTTTCTCGATTTTTCTTCATGATCTATTTCGGCATGATACCATTATCAGATCCTGGACCTGTCGACAATGGGACCATTTGGGAAGTCTACCCATCAAACAAAAATTAAAAAAGAATTGTTCAAATCGGTTGGTAAACGACGGAGATATGCGCAACAAACATAAAAAAAATATAAACATCCGAATTGAGAACCTCCTCCTTTTTTTAGAAGTCGGTTAAAAACGTGTCGAATATTAATACCTGTTTCAAATTTCTGGGAGTGTGGGGACGTTTTAATGCAATATTCTTTTACATTTATAAGCATAAATGCACGTATCTACCGAAAACTGAAAAATACTTACTATTAACAAATATATTTGTTATAAGTACCTTCATGAAAATATAACATTAATTTCCTACATTAAAAATATGTTCTTTATTGTGGCGTACTTATTTGAATTTTCTCGTTCTTGTATATTTTTATGTTGTCTTATTTACGTACACACTAACAAAAAAATACCATATAAACGTTAATAAACTCAGCTATGAATCATACGATATACAAAATCTAACATAAAACCGGCCACAGTGAGTACAAATTCTTAACTTTTGTTTTACGAAAATCATTTTTATTTACACAAATTCTAAGAGAAGTAGGTAACTGTTTACTCAGACAGAGTTGCAAACAAAAAAGTATAAATAGCAGTAGTGTTAATTGTAGAAACAGGATATCAGTTTGAGGACAATAACACCATATTTGGACTTTGTGCCGAATGGACTTTGCACAAGTCGAAATAGATAATGAGGAACTGAGGTCAAAATCCCTCCATCATTTGTTACTTACAAATAATAATTTACAAAGTTCTGAGAGATAATGTACCAATTGCACTCATAAATAATAAAATGCAGATCTTACATGTGCTTACTGCGTACATACCTATTACCTAAAGATTGTAGTATCGAATAATGCGAATTGATTGCACAAAATACGCCGCAACAATTCTTATCACACTGTTATCAGACTTAAATTTTTGTATCCTAGTTCGAGCCCACGTCTAGACTCTTATCTGATATAATAAATTGATTAATCGACCTCCCACAACTAATGCGTAAATTGTTGATATGGTTATTTTCAGCCTTAAATGCACTAACTGGGACCAATGCTTATATAAAGTTAAATTATGAAAGAAAATATGCTAACAAGAAGGGAGCTCTGCCCCCCTAGACAAGTGGCATTGTAGAATAGATAGCGAAAACGAATCGATTGTCAAATGTATGGAGATGTGAAATTGTTTAGCGAAAGCTAATGTCAATTCCATACATTTGACAATCTATTCGTTTTCGCTATATTCTACAATGCCACTTGTCTAGGCTCTCTGAAAGGGTTTCGATTTTGGTAGTCTTATATTATATATTTTATTTTATTTCATTTTGTTAAAGAGGTCTTAATTGTTTTTTATTACATTACCGACTTTTTTTATCAACGAAATCAATACCGCGAAAATTAACGTGCTTTGCTATCCTAACTACCTACATAAGATCATTTAATGCCCTAATTAAATTTTCTAACTGAATTAATAATACTAACCCACACAAACACAAGTTAATTGGTCGTTACGGATGAGATCGCAAACCTAACCTGCAAATTTTCCAACACATGACGTACCGGAAGGCTAAAATTATGATAAAAAACCAACGCATATAAGTAGCTTGAATTTACACCTAAATACCTACGTAAATTAATTTTGTTAGGTGTATCTGTATTATTCTTTATGTATAATTAAATTAAGTAGCCTGTCGATATACACATATAGATCTTTTACATTAGGTACAAAACGATTATTAACCTTTCGACGAGCAAGCGTCAGCCGGCTGTCGGGCTGCTATTGTCTTTCTGTTGTGTCTCAAATGTGTGTTTGAAGGTTTTATGATAGTAATTAAAGAGAATGTAAAGTAGACCCCAGATTTTCAACGATTTGTAACATACGTGCGAAGCTGGGGCAGGTCGCTAGTATATAAATAAACTGGGTATTTTTTAACCTGCAGCATCACGGGACCCTTCACTGACGTCAATAGAAGTCGTTAACCCACGTTTGACGTGAAAAATGCATCTACGGTGCATAAATATAAAATGAACTTTATACACCCTTCAGTTGTTTCCATTGATTTTGTTTTGGTTGTTTTAGTTTTTTGTTTTTTTTTTATGACAGAACAAAAAATGCTTGTTTACAATCGTCGATTGGTCAGCCCGCGCACACGGAAAGCCCCTGTGCAAAAATTTGTTTATCCAGCACGTATACCTAAAATAGAAATATAATTTTACATATCTGAGACATCTATACTTATACTAGATATACAAACTAAAATTAACCCTCACTATCTTTCAGGATCCAATGTGAAAAAAGCAATGTGATTTCAGCTAACCTGATGAGAAATGGTATAGTACTTACGCTCACTATAAAAGTTATAAGTCAAATATATTTTTGGTTGAAAAGTTTTACCAGATTTCATCAGATTATTCTAGAAGGAATATTTAAATAATAGTAGTTTGTTTTTTTATACGCTGGCACATGTCTGTGCCCGTGGCTCACAACTTAAGCAAATCTGAAAAAGGTTGCATTCATTATGATAATATTATGTAATGTTTTATTTAACACACTATGCAAAAGTTTTAATTGGAGGATTTCTCGAATAAAGTCCTTCTACTGCTTCTACATCACTCCACAAGCAATTGATCCCAGAGGCTTCTTGAAAGCCTTACAGTAAACTAGTGAATATTTCAAACTCGTAGCGAAAATAGATTGAAAACAAGTCTTTTAGTAAAGATTTTATTGTTATCTTTGAATTATAAAAATATTTATTCTACTGAAAACGGAGCTACTTTCTTCTCTTTTTTTCTTTCTTGTTTTTCGTTTGTGTTTTTTTGAGTCGTTTTCGTTTAGTAATATAGTTTCCTTACAGGCAACTATATTTTCGAGCCGTTTGGGGTTAAAACCCTTGGGCCATGGGGTCCGAGTGCCCACCTTATTTTTAAAGAGCTGTCAAAAAGACTAGTTGACTCTTCTCGTGACCCAAAGGCTGGCTTTTATTTTGGCCTGAGGCTTAGCATTGCCATCCAACGTGGCAATGCTGCCAGCCTCTTGGGCACTTTACCGGTTGACAGCAATGCGGAGGAGTTTTTTGATGCCATTTTATTTTAATTTTAGTGTTTTTAATTTAATTTTAGTTTATAAATATTGTGTATTTGAGTTTTAATAATAAATAAATATTGTTAACGTATTTATTCTACTTTACATATAGCATAAAACAAAGTTGCTTTCCGCTCTACATTATATAGGT
The DNA here is from genome assembly GCA_033675125.1 of Athetis lepigone. Lineage (NCBI taxonomy): Eukaryota > Metazoa > Arthropoda > Insecta > Lepidoptera > Noctuidae > Athetis > Athetis lepigone. The sequence goes on along the minus strand of CM066230.1, from coordinate 9,574,373 downwards.
ACCTATATACTTAGATCTTTGAAACTACGCAACGGCTTTTGATGCAGTTTTTAAAGAGGAAAGTTGATGAGTTTATACATATTTCATGCATATTACTTGCATATGCATATTACAATACATAACATTTTGAAAATCATTGATTTTCTAAGATTTGTAACTTAACGGATCGCTAGTAAGACATATTTTATATACCTATATTACATACCTACGTAGAAATCAAGTAAAACTTGTCAACTCGTGCGCTACAATTATAATTGCAAGTACAGAGTCCAAGGACATTGAAAGCAATCATATACAATTATTTCTGCACACTTGTTTTATTGTCAACTAGCTTGTTCCTGCGGCTTCGTCCGAGTCAATAGCCATTGAACGGACGTAATTTGTCAATGGTTAGTTTGCTTATCAGTGAAATAGGTATTCTTATCGATTCACTGTATGAAACAAACAAATTCTGTAATCTGATTTGCGAATAAATTACCCTGTTTTACATCCTGGTGGAATTTGATCACAATTATTTAATGATATAGGAGTTAATAACTAATCTATAGCAGATTTTCGTTGATAGACATAGCAGTACAAAAATACCAAATTAAATGTACCTACCTATTATTGTCCGATTATATGGTACATAGTGCAAATAAAAATAAATTCGGAACATTTCCAAATCTTATACATGTAGAGCTACGTGCATTATTTATTATAATACGAGGATATTATTCTATTTTATTTTTAAAGTGAATGTCGAAACATCGCAGTGAATAATTAATGCAGACAATAATGATTAACATAATCTGAAAGAAGGTTAAACTTTCGCGACAAAAGAAAGTCACTCTAGCCTACCAATATCATAGGTATTACAACTCCGTTATCAGCCCTCAAGCAGATAAAAATAGCGAAAAAGCCAGACAAACCCAAACTCAAAATTTACGATCTACATTATTACCAGAATGTGCTGCAAAAATGCGGTTTGCATTAAAAAAACACAGAACGAGCCCGCAGCTCACACGGGTTCAAACAAGGTCGATCAAAGTCCAATTTTCGGTGAGCGTCGCACGCGCCGCTGTCTGTAATCCAACCATTTAGATGAAGATGATGAACATAACAAATTGCTCGCTTTTGTCAACGAATGAAAGAATCTACTGCGCAGGTGCGATTGTTCACTTAATGGAGTTTGTGTTTATTTTACACGGGTTTGAAAGGTATTGAGAATATTTTTCAGATGCCTTAACTATGTGTGTAGGAAATGAGCGTTACTGCGTTCTGGGGTATGGGTTTTGGTATAATTACAGGCACTAATAATGTCTCATACATTATCAGCTTTGGGAGGGCAATGCATCGGCATAGCCTCTAGTATTGCAAATGCAACTGGGTGGCCTCTGAACATCAAGGCGGGACAACAGTTTGTTTGCCATACAATAAAAAATAACACTGTATATGAACTCATGTTGCTATACTTAGATACCTCCTGTTCTATTTTCATCAATTATAAATGGTCGAAATTTCCGATGCCAGAATTTACCTACAAGAATTTTCCTGACCTTTGCACCGCCAAAAAAAGTAAAAGCTGAATGAGTAATACTGCCAGTACATCGACATTGGCGCCGTGCCATGCGTCAATATAGCTACATTTTGCAACACGTCTGCACGAAATAATCATTTCAATTTTGATGGTCAATATCATTAAATCTAAATCCTTTGTCGATGGAATGTTCGAGAATATTCTCTGTGCGAGTCCTAGGTATATCGAGTACGCTCTGCTCTAGCATAACTACTTTTAAACCTACTGAACAACTTTCGTAGTCAAGTTTACTTAACATCAGGTATGTATGGAGAGTGGTAAATCCCATACCTAGTTTAGTAGCATTTATTTATGCGAAACCAGATCCTCCAACAAAAATAATTAACACTTTTCAAGGGTTGTGTTTCCTTTGTGTAGCGTTGTTACATTCATTACTTCATTTCCTTAAAGAAGTACATAATAATATGCAAATTATAAATGCTTTTATGTATACTATTCACAAAACAGTGTGCTGTAAAATAATGTGCAGAGTAATAAATAAACTGGTTTCTAATTTTTGAAGATCAAGTTTCAAAAACTCGCGCACTTGTTTATTACAAAATAACAGCTTGCTTAATAACTACATAGGTACCGACATCCAACCTACTGCTCATTTAATTGAAAATGAGTATAAGTTATATGGACTTTATTGACTCTCGACAAAGAACGTTTTTTTCTTTGAACGGATATTGAAAACGTCTAAAGTTTTCGTGTTTCACTCTGTCGCAATGTCACCATTTACGTTGGCGGAAAATAGAAAATGTCCTCAATTTTATTTCCGTCTGTACCTCACAGATATCAGTGTGGTAACACTTTGACAAAGGCATCATTAAATAATTTATTTATTACCTGGATTTAATGCATAAGTTCCTGATGACTCTTTCAATTAACTACCTATTTAGGTACTTCATTCATAGAAAAACACTTAGGTAATTACATTTCCGCTGCACCCAATTTGCGTGTAATTATGAAGAGATAGATAACCAAGTACAAAAATCAAAATACAAAAGAATAAACTATAAATTATAATAAGCCTTACAATGTAACAAGCAGGCAGGTCCCTGCCTTTTATAATACCTAATTAATTAGTGATGAGTAAACCAGTTCAATTAGTAGCTAACAGTTATATTTCCTGTGAAATATAATTGTTGGATTCATGTTCTATACTCAATTTAGAGCTGAAAGCGCGTTTAACCTTGGCCGATTTGATTAATTATTCAAGAATTAATTGCAGTTGTTTTATGGTCGTCCACGTATTACCTAACGAATTGGAAACCAACATGTACTTAAAGTGATAGAATATACCAGAGTGATCGCAATGTAGTAGTGGGGCATTGACCCTGCTGTCTCTAGAATGTTCTGGGCAACCTGCATTGGTCGAATGCATATACTGTATATTTATATGTCTTTGGTATTATGCGCATGTGTTATATACGAGTTGACTTAGCCTTGAAACTGATCGTTAATTTCTTAAACGTGTTGGTTCAAACTGAATGTATTTACTAGGGCTTTCAAATACCGGAATTTTTCAATACCGGTATCAGTACCGGTATTAGAAATTTCAATACCGTGATCACGTGATCACGGTATTGAACTCAAGTTTTTCAAGCTTTTTTAAAAAAAAGTTAAACTAGCGCTTGACTGTCACCCTTTCTAAGGGATTCTTTTAAGGTTCATTAGAACTTTAATTAGGACATTAATAAAACCATTTAAATACGTATTTTCGTTTCCAAATCAGTCTTTATTCTCTTTTAATAGCATATCAATTTGGTATTGATTTATTATAGGACTAGGATTTATAAACGTAATCAAAGCTAAATGTAATATCGCACGTAGGCTATTAACTTAAAATATGCAAATTACAATGATAATGAGATCTATACTTATATTTATTATTACAGCAATCATTAGGTTTCATTTTACTAACGCTATTAGATTTATTAAAAAAAAATAACAATCATACAATCTAAAATTAAACAAGTAACAAAAAAAAACAAATAGTACTTTGCAAATTTGCTGCCAAACAATAATAAAAAATCTTAACTTAAATATATCACATCGAAACATTTTTAATCAAAAGACATTTTCATTTTTTTTATTTTGAAAGTGTGATCGCAAAAAAGAAAGAGCATTTAAGGTCGAATCAGAAAGCGAACTTCTTAGCTTGTTACATAAATAGCCTGCTGACGAAAAAGCACGCTCTGCTTCAACACTTGTCGGTACAACAGTTAAAATATGCAAATTACAATGATAATGAGATCTATACTTATATTTATTATTACAGCAATCATTAGGTTTCATTTTACTAACGCTATTAGATTTATTAAAAAAAAAATAACAATCATACAATCTAAAATTAAACAAGTAACAAAAAAAAAACAAATAGTACTTTGCAAATTTGCTGCCAAACAATAATAAAAAATCTTAACTTAAATATATCACATTAAAACATTTTTAATCAAAAGACATTTTCATTTTTTTTATTTTGAAAGTGTGATCGCAAAAAAGAAAGAGCATTTAAGGTCGAATCAGAAAGCGAACTTCTTAGCTTGTTACATAAATAGCCTGCTGACGAAAAAGCACGCTCTGCTTCAACACTTGTCGGTACAACAGACAGTAAATATTTGTATGCCGCCGACAGAAATATCTCACGTCCACCCCCAGCAGTTTCAAAGACACACATCTCTACTCTTATTATTGATTTAAAATCAGTGCTTGTAGTTACAGCCGAGGCAGCATCCTTATTTTTAGGCAATTTCGAAATCTCCCTTTCTAATTGCTTTTGTATGGACGTGTCTTCATTTTCACAACTTGAAGTTGAAGAAGAAGAAGAAGGTTCTTCTATCGTCATATCTGCCACATCCTCACTGTCTCTTCGAGACTGTCTTATGTTATTATTATATTTTAAACGAGTAAGTAGATTAACTATAATATCTAAAATTTCATCAGATGTGGGTTTTATAAAGGTGTCGTCATCAGTATCATCATTACTGAAAAAAGTTTCAGGGTCATGCAAATATTGTAAAACTCCAGATATTAAAAGTCGTCGCTCCTTTATGCGTCTTCGAAGTGCTTTTGCCAGATTTTGGCTTAAGTCATTAGCTTGACTATCTAACTTTGTCAACATAAATTTTAGCGCAATATCCGCTTTTAGTAAATTGGCATCCCGTTTACAAATTTCTAATACAGTTACTTTGATTACAGAAAGGCTGTTGTAAATATTTTTTAATATTGTCAAATCGAATTCGTCTAATTCGAAATCGGAGTTTAATTTTAGATCGATTAAAACTTTTAAAACACAATCCTTTAGTTTCAAAAAGCGTCCAATCATATCAGCCATACTGCTCCATCTTGTCTTGCAATCTAGTATTAATGTCATTTCCTTTTTATGAGTTTCAATGACATATTTTTGTAACAAATCATTCTTTGTAGGGGACTTACGAAAAAGTTTGACTATTTTTCTAACTTTATCAATGAGGTTTTTGTAAATAAACTCAGGTCTTTCTGTTTCGAGCAATTGTGCTTCAACATAATTTAAAGCATCGTCATCACCGCCTTGATGATCAGAATTGTCACCTTCACTGTCAGTTTCTAATTCTAATGTTTCAATGTGAGGATTTAGCGGTGGAACAGAAGAAAAGGTTTGTTGAAATTGGTATTTATACAACACGTCTATAACAGCTAGCTGAATTCCATGCACTAGACAGAGCTGATGGTGACCTTTAAAACTTTTTCCCATTTTAGTCATCACACTGGCACCATCTGTAGTAAAAGCTATAATATCCTCTTGTAAATTAAGACCAAATTCTTGCAGTCGTTGGTTTAGGTATTGGATACCTACATCTGCAGTCATTGAGCCTGATATCCTGACTAATCCTAGGTTCGTGTAACCGCTTTCTAAATCTTTATTATGTACATTAATGTTCATGTACCTCTTATTATTAGTTGCTGTATATTCATCAAATGTCAAAGTAAATCGTTCCTGATCACGAGTCTTCAAAGTCTTGAACTGCGTTTTTATTTGATTTTTCAGATCATTGCTTTTCTTTTGTACCATATGGGTTATAGAAGCTGGTGAAGTCGGTAAATTATAACCAGAATTCTTAAATAGTCTTCGCATATCTTCCGATGTGCAAAACTTACTCAAAGGGATACCATCCAAGGCGGTCATCCTTGAAACAACGAATTCCATTGAATGAGAGCTTTGAAAATAGTCTGAAACTCGAATTTTCTTTCGTACTGGTTCATCTTGTACTGCTAATACTGGTGACACTTTTTCTTTTGATGTTGAAGGTTGTGGGTTTTCTATAGTGGATGGCTTTGATGATGAAGCTGTGCTTTCATGTGCATTTGATTTATGTATTGAGCGCATATGAGTGCGCAATCCGCTAGTGGTTCCACCAACAGTCTTTATGATTTTATTGCATAGGTTACACTTTGCAGTGAGTCGATTTTCAGCGGCAGTGAAATTATTCCATATGCCAGTAGTAGTACGTTTTTTTTAAAACTTTTTGTATGTTTTCGAATCTGACTTTTCTGGAGTCGACCTAAAACAAAAAGAAAACCTGTAGGACCTTATTATTTATAACTTACTACATCCTATGATGTTTTTTATACCTCTGCTGACAACTAATCTTACACAATTGTATAGTATTTAGTCAGGTTTAGGATAAATACCTACATTGAAATTGTCATTAATCTATAGGTATGCGATAGCGCCGTGTTTGCCGTGCACTACAACCAGAATTTGGGAGAGATTAGTAGGCAACTATTGTATGCATGCACTGCGTGGCTGGACCAGTTTTAAGCATTTCTTTATAATAATAAGGAATGACCAGCTACCTTATTCCTACTCGCTGGCTTTCGAGGGTGGTGTAGGTATTAGATTTGTCTAAAAATGCAGTTCTAATAAAGTTTAAGTAAGTATGGCGCTGCCGTACCTATTGTTTACTGGCTGATACATTCGATACGTACCTATACTTCCCTTAAAAGTCAGCAAGCGTCAAGATTTGTGTCTTTCTTATAGACTAGTTCTTTCTTACTAAACTACCAATTAAATGTATAATTTTGAATTGTTTCTTCGTACATGAACGTAGTTAATAAGTACTAATTAGTTAATAAATACAAATTAGGTAAAAGTTAGAAAACAAAGCCACATCTAAACCGCTCAAATATTAAATTTTTACTATTTAATTGAAGATCTAACGGATAACGTGATTCGATACAGTAACAATGACCGTAATCAAAGTGGAAATGCAATTTTAGATGCTTCAGTTTTACAGAAACAAGATATAATCGCGTGATCCGTTAAAAGTATTAATTTTATAGGTGTACTTACATGTTTCTCGTTAAGATCACAAACTTATCAAAACTCACAATAACCAACTTCACTTGCACATGTTACCCGGGCGGCTTTTGTGTTACTGACTAACAAAACAATAACAACATCGTATGGCTGGCTCGCTCGACCGACTCGGAAACCGGTTGTTTAGGAAAGGTGCGGGGCTGCGGGAGGGTGGGTGATGAGTTGGCGCTTAATACACAAGTGTGAAATGAAGTGTGAGAGTAATATTACATCGTTATTTATATTATTTAATACCATTTCTTCCTGCTACTTATTACAACAAACCACAATAATTAAAATTATAAAAAGATTGTAATACCGTAATCACGGTATTGGCTCGTCAATACCGGTATTGAAAAAAGACCAAAATATTTCCGTGATTACGGTATTGCGGGATCCCGTAATACCGGTATTGAAAGCCCTAGTATTTACCAACTCTTGTTTGCGATATTACAGTCCAAACAAGTTTAAATAACAAGAATATGTGCGACAAATCACGGTAAACGGGATTTGCGCGTTAAGTCGCTTATGTCTTTTTTAATCAAGATGTCTTATAGGTATGTAGTAGTAGATGAACTAGTTAAGTTACCCACGAACAAGAGGGTATTTAGTCTGAACGGCCAAAATCGAATGGCCCGCGGGCCATTCGACCGTAAACAAAAATCGCCTACGTTCAAAAGGACCGGTGATAAAAACTGGTAAACAAATTCAGTGTCATCAACTACATCAAGTACATTCGGGTGCAAAAGTTAAAAAGTTGAAATAAAAGTTTGTTTTTCTTTCTTAGATTTGTATTATCTTTGTTAGAAAACAATCAACAATATTATAAAATGTTTACAATTGGTAATATTTTTTTTTTAATAAAAAATAGTCTTATTTTAAAGAAACAAATCAACAAATCATAAAAAATAATTAAATAGTTAAAGTTCATAAACCTAGCGATTATTACAATGTATGCGACTGTACCTTTAAATTAATTTTGAAATAATTTTATCACCGGTCCTTTTGAACGTAGACAATTTTTGTCTATGGTCGAATGGCCCGCGGGCCATTCGGTTTTGGCCGTTCAGACTAAATACCCGAACAAGAAACCGGCGTAAGAACGGCGTAAGCGTCTATTGCCTGTTCAAATTATTATAAGTATTTCCGCAAGACGGTATGACTGTATTTTGTCTCATATCCGTTCATTTCCGTAGTGCATAAATTATCTCTAAAGGTTCACCACATGAGGCCACGCGATGACGCGACCCTGATTTCTTCAATGAAAAGAAGCTCATAGTTTTATTTTAATATTCCCAATATTAAATAGAGCTATGAGCTGCTTCAATTCATAAAATTTTTGATCGAATGTGAGTAATGAGAGTAATGCACTTTTGTCTGCTGAGCAATTTATATTTTCCCGGATGTTATTAAACTCTTATCTATTATTAGAGCTCACGCCTTATCATAATTATCATAATCGATTACGACAATGTAATTTCAGTAGATATCCGTAGGCGGATACTGAAGTTTCTTAGAAGGGCATTGACCGGCGCCAATAGAAGTTTCATGACCTCCCCCCCAAAGGCAGAAGCAAGTACAAAATGCGTACAAGGACGGCGGCAAAATGCCACCTTGTAATTGCGTAGACGGCGAGACTGACACACCCATTGCTTACACAAGCAACAAAAGTGCACGCTTAACTCTTTAACCAGTAGAAACTACTTTTATTTATACTCGTATTGACTGATGCAGTGAAATCCTTTGTTACCGCATACTGTAAATATGTACCGTTACGAACAAAATTGGAATAAGTTATCGAAGCAAGTCAAATAATCGCTTAAAACAAAGGCCACGCATCGCGGCAATATAATCAATTTGAGGCGTTGCAACACACCTCTTTAATTGACCACACATTAAGCCGATAAGCACGTACTAGAGACGTATTGTTGTATGGAAAAAGTCACGGCTGTATGACGTGTCTGTTTGAACACATCGGTACGTTCCATCGTATCGGTTGGGCAAACTTGGACTTTGACCAGCGCGCCGCGATTGTACTCCGACCTGCTTTAGGAGGCCAGTATGAGGAGATATTTTATTTATTCTAAGCAACTAAGCTGTTCGCGACCTACAAGAAGAAGTTATATGAATAATTAAATTAATTATTGTCAATCGATGTGGTAAAACGTTGATTCTAGAATGGGTATTTCTGTTGCTAGTCTAGCAAGCCGACAAACTTATTAAAACTGTGGTTTAGTTTAATGGCCGACGAGCTCATTTAAGCCAATTTAAATTCAGCTAAGAAAGGATAAACTGCCATTTTTGTTATTCTGTGAATCACGACGTAGTTTTAAACAGACAAAGAGAATTGCATATTCTAGAAACTAGAAAAAAAAACAAACATTATTTATAGGTAATGATTACAAGAGTGATTGCCCTAATTCCAATATATTTTTAGTATCAGGGCAAGATTATGAAGCGGCGCCCTGCAATAAGTTCCTATCTCCCATACTATCCAGATAGGTATGTTGTTGTATGATTAGATGGCAAAATCGACAATTCAGCACGAGGGAGATAACTTTATCTTTATATATAAAAAGTGAAATCGATATCGTTGCAGTATCTACATATTGTTACTTTTTTCAATATAAGTACAGGTTCGGTATTATTTTAATTTTTTTTTAATCATTAGCCTTTACCGGCGACATTTTCCACATCGAAATCCAATTAGTAATAGAGTACCTAGATTCAGCGCACTACTACTAATGACACTAACGTACAGATACTCTTCAATGCCTTCCAGAGATTACCCAAATAACAAACAATATTACCAAGCACCAATGTATAAAATTCTACGTACCAATATTTATCTATTAACCCATATATGCCCGTAATTATTATTTACTCCGAATTTTGTAATTTTTTGATATATTAGTGTAAGTATATATAAAAGCAAATCTGTAACATCACTTTTGTGAAAAAGAAATGGGAAAGTGGTTTTTCATGGTGGGTCACTAACGACCCACTGGGCACATACCAGTCCTATGGATATTAAATAAATAACTTGAACCATGTCATATCAAAGTGAAATAAACTTTATAAAAAAACTTTATTATTACAATTTATGATGAAAATTAGCACAACATTTGATAAGTAATTAAATTTCACACTTTATACAGGTTTTTATGGTTTTATTTTTTACACAGAGCACACCACCTTCTTTTTTGACGGGTAATTATCATATTATCTGCTTCAAAATAGCTAACTGTAGACGCTATCTGTCTTGATGTTGATGGGCATGAGGGACCTGGCTTGTTCCGTGGCATTCCAAATCTCATGAGAAGAGTTCTAAAGTGTCCACAAAGCTGTCTAGAGATTTTTTCAAAAGGGCAGCGTTGTTTACATTTACATTCACAAGCCACAACATGATTGGCATATACCATTTTTATGCTATAGCATTGCCATCAGGGGTACCTACATTGGCATCGAGCTTTTCTACTCTTTCCTGGTACCTGTTATGTAATTATGGCAATCTTTTTGGCACAAATTTTTTCCATCCCTATTTCCGTTGGTTTTGCTGGTTTTTTTTTACAGAGACTTCTTCTTTTAGAGGTATGTGAAGTTCTTGGTCTAGCTGGCTCGCCTTCACTTTCCTCGTCTTTTTTACTATCAGATTCTAGCTGTCTTCTGTTTATGACTAATTCAGCATGTGCCTGAAGTTAAGCTCAATTGAGCCGATCTGAATCATTACATCATTCGTCTCCAGAGTTCAGTTCTGAATTCTGACCACTATTTAGAGGATCTAATATAAATATCTATTTCATCAACTGTATTTCTTCAGCAACCCTTTCCAATTCATCAAAAATCTCAAAAGTGTTGAACATATGGTGAACTCCTATATAAATATCATTAGGTCATATATGTGCTCAAAGGGTCGTTATCGACCCAACCAAGTCTGCTCTTGATTATAACTATTGTAATAATTACTAATTGCAATTTCGATTATTTGTTATGATTATTTAGTTATTCGTCAATATAAATTAACCGCAAAACAATATTTTCGTATAGACAAATAAAAAATATTTACATTCGTAAATAGGGAAGCGTGCACTCAACGACACAATTTGGCTGGTAATAATTTCAAAGTACTAAAATAACTTCTCATATTCACAAAAAATGGAACGATGGTAGATAAGAACAAAGGGATGTTTGTCAAGCTTCGAATCACGCGTCATTGCTGATTTCAAGTGTTAAAAGAATTACATAAACAATCACTTAATTACCTTGAGTATGTGTGGGTCGTTATCGACCCTTTGGGCATATATGGGTTAATATAAAATGTTAACAAGCCGCGTACGCGTACGTAAGTTATAAAATTTTACCAATATTTACAATATTAGAACTAAGAATTTTCGTCCATGTTTGGGCCAAAATTGGCATATTCCACCTTGTCATCTAGTTCATACCAGTACCTGCGTAAAGATGATAATCGTGAGCAATTATAAATATTCTATACACGTCAAATGTGAATGTCATCTAGTATAATGTACCACCCGCCATCTACGCAGATTCATTGTGTACATATGTACTTTGTACATACATACAATCATTATTTGCAAATACGTAATATGTAGATGTACCTACATCACTTTACACATGCAAATATACTACTTAAAATTAGCGACAAATTAATTTCTAAACTCTCATTTATAGAGGCAAATAAATGTGATATCTAATTATAATGAATCATATTACATTAAACCACGATCTTCATTGTCGTTGACCTCTGAAACAGGGGTATTAGTTTGTATACAAATCAATTACTTAACGCAATCGTTATCTATTACTAGCGACATCTAATATTGCTCTATATCATCTAATATTTTTACCTGTACAAGAGAACATGTAGCGAATCTCATAATCGATGGTCACGCAGCGCCATCTTCAGGAAAATCGAGTAAACTCCAAGCATGTACTCAGTTGTGTTATTCGCTGAATAAATACTGACGCGTCTTGACACAGAGTACATTATAGTGGTACCAGACTTTGTGTCTCGTTGTTTAAAACATAGATGGCGCATTAAGGTTTGGAGTATATAATGTAAAAATTAAGTAAATACTTTCGAACTCTTCTTGGACTGAAGTCAAAACATGGCAGACGTGAAATAATTTCAGAGCAAAAAGAATACTTCTTATTAAGTAAAGCATTTTTAAATTTCAGAATAACAGTAAACTTGTCAAAAATAGGACAACTTGAAAAATATGGGTTTTGCGTAGCTCGTAGTAATTTGGCGTAGCAGCGTAGCATTATAATTATGATAGCAGATTCGCATAAATCTGGCCAAGTGATCAGACTAACAGTCACAGAAGGTGCTCCATGAAGGGTTGTAAATTAAAAATGCATACTTATTAAGCTCACAGGAACAGTTTGATTCGTCTGATTAAAAACAAATAGCCTAGGTAAGCGTAGCACTGTCCAAGAATGAATAATTACTTAATTATCACGTTTTCCTGAATTAAAAGTACTCATTCAAATGTCAATCAGTGCCTTTCAGTGTCTTTCGTAAATCTTTGACAGTCATTACGGGTAGGTAGTCAAAAGCCTGAAAGTCTAATAATAATCAGCCTTACTAAAACGTATCCAATAATTGGATAGAGGTCTAATTGAAGGTCGTTTCAAATAAAATAGTGTATGTACATTTGGTGACCTGACTTACAGGTTTTTTATTAAACTTAGTTTAGGCACCAGTCTTCCACAAATTTATATGAAAAAAATGTTCTGTAGACTGTTTAAACGCCACGATATAATTTGTGGTAAGAAAATAAATATAAATTCTATTCTATATTCTATTTAACTGGATCCGCTTCAACAAGAAGCCGACCCTAACAAAGTTATCCAGAGATATAAAAGAAAGGCCGACGAAATAGTACATTTAGACACAAGAAATGAAGGTGATATACATAGTATATCGAGCCTGATAGTAGGGTGGACAAAGCCAGTTTTCAAGGATGTGTATTGATAAATTATTTACCTCAGAGTTACTCATCTCCAACTAAGAGAATGAAAAATATATACGTCAACGTGAGATCCTGGATTACCGATTCAAGGTATTGAACATAATCCCCGTTTAACTTCAAGTTCTTAGAAGACTTCAATTACAGTTAATCATTCAACAAATATTGCAACAACTAGTTTTTCCTATAAGTTGTAGTCTTTTTCAGTTAGCATGGCAAACCAACGTAATAGGCTGAACTAACAAACAAAGACTGAGTAATATTCCCTTCCTTATATTTAAATGCTACCTTTTAAAGGTAAAGGTGCAGATTCTCTTGTTCATAAACTAACCTAAGTTTAAGTTAGGTGCATCTTTATCTTTCCATTTCGTTAAGAAAAGGACAGAGAGACTATATACATAATCTATCTTAATAATATATCGGTCCTAAGTTTACCTCTTTGTAAACAAAGAGATAAACTTTGTTTTATTTGCAAGACAGAAATTTCAAAAACCCTTTATTATCCAAATATAAAACGTGTTGCTTTTTTTATAGATATGGCATCTCGCAGTTTAGCTCACTAAGGCCCGTATTAATAGACGTTACTCAATTCTGAGACGCTCTCAAGTTTATTGCTGTCCTATTTTTTTCCTTTATAATGACAAGGACAGCAAGAGACTTGAGAGCGTCTCGGAGTTGAGTGACGTCTATTAATACGGGCCTAAGGCTTACTTACTGCTTAACTGGACCATACTGTGGGTGCCAAGACTGACTCTAGGCCTCCAGTCAGAGCGAAGACTTAAAACTAAACGCGACTGCGCTAAGGGCACCCCCTGTGGGGTACGGACCTTGGCGTGGGGCGTCGTGTATAGGCAGCAAAGGGACAAGCTGGATCGGTCCTTGATTAAAACGTGTTGCCATATAACGTAGGTTTTTTTTTAGTATTCTTGCTTAGCCTTCGGAAAAAGACGCAACAGAAGCTAGCATAAAATAAAATAAACCTAAAAATCGAGTCGTCGGCAGATGTCTCCACTCGTATATCTTTAGCTACACGCGAATCGCGATACGGTTAAGATATAAAACTTTTTATTCATATTGGAGCCAATCTAATGGGGTTACTACAGTTGTTTGTGTCTGAAATATCTCTTTTGCCTAGCAACAAACACACGCACACGTTCAAGAAATACCTACCTCTATTTCTTGTGTAATATTCTACTGTGTCTGTGTATTCCAATTCCACTACATACTATTTATTTATTTATTTATTTTATTTATTTATTTATTTTATTTATTTATTTTATTTATTTATTTATTTTATTTTATTTATTTATTTATTTTATTTATTTATTTTAGTTACCACAAAACGGTGAACACCAATTACATTGAGTAAACAGACAAGTTTAAATAGGTATAAAAAAAGTAACACACACACGCAGGAAAGTAAAAGAAATTAAAATTACAATAAAAGATTACAATAGACAATCACACATCCCTCTCACAGAAACGCAAGCACTCAATCATAATTGCCTGCCATCCATCAGCAAACAAATCACAGTCAGGATTAGCACACAAGAGAGCGTTGAGACTTGAGAGTGGAAAGGGTGCGCGGTATGGGCGATTTAGCGCGCGCAACAGTGCGACACGATGGCACCGCAAATAGTACGTGTCTGCGACTTCGACGATAATTGTCAGGAGTGAAAAATCGACACAGCTCCCCATGCAGATCCGGAGCATCAATTTTACCTCTAAGGATCTTACACATAACCCCAAGTTGAAAAGTTTCACGTCTAACTTCTAAAGAATTGATCTAACTATATTTTAACTCAAATATCTTTAAATTGTACACAGGAGTCAAGTAAGCTAAAAACCAGCTTTTAACCAGTTTTTATCCCCCTAAAGGATTGCTAAGCGCTGGTTTTGCCTAGGCACAAAGGTGGCTCGACTTCCTTTTCCTCCTTCCTCCTTCCTTTTTCTATCGGTATAATAGGTTTCTGTGTCTGTAGTACTACTAGCTGAAATAATGGTGATGATAAACAAATATTAAATGTTCTATTGTAAATACCTTATCGTTAAGATATTTTCGAGAGATTTGGCCTTTTTTTAAGATGTTGTTCAAAAGGTAGGTTGCCTCTTTCCGTGACTTAAGCACTGGCTAAGCATTGCCATTCATCATTCATTGTTGAATATAAAGTACTATGTGAGAACAACGTAACAAATCGTGCATGTTAAAAGAGATATTGTAAATATAAGAAACAAACGAAACAATTTTAAAATAACTGTTGCAGTTAAGAGACGACCTGTTCTTGAACTTGCCGTATGGATCGGCACCAAATAGCTCAACCATTTTGAAGGGAACCAAATGATCCAACACACACGCCACTGCACGCCACCATCAGACGCCATCAGTGAGACATTTGAGTGAGCATGACAAACTCCCGATTGCCAGAGTACATTCAGGCAATAAGACAGGCATACATATAGTAAATTGTATCTTTAAAGTACAGTGCTCACATGTATGATATTATGTCAATTTATATAATACAAACACAATGATTCTATACAATATTACTTAATATCTTTGTAGTTTTACAATCTTCTGCAACTTTAACACAGGACCAGCAGTTAGCCAAGCACTTTGATCATTAACGTAATCCCCTAATTTATAATAAGCTCGGCTAACAACATAATCTAATTAATTAGCACGTTCTTCGATCTAATAACATTACTGTCACATCCACCCAACTGTAGGTAATTCCATTTATCTATTTTGTGATCATTTGATCCTACAACGATGGCAATAAAGACGGTAAACACCAAAGCCAAAGTAATTATTAATTCTTTCTTTTGAGCACAGCCACGCCACGCACAGCTCCGACATGTAATAAAGAATGTCATGTAATATAAAAAAAAGTTAACTAGTCTTGTTGTCATGCTGTATCTTACACGCAATTGGTTGATTCATAAACACACCTCAAATTATCATCTCACTAAAAGGGGATAAAGATATGTACGGTATGATAAAGTGTTTAAAAATTAGCAATTTCAACAGGATCTTAAATTAAATTAGCGTTAAATTATCATACCAGTACCCATATTTGGTTTTCAAAAAACATGTGACCATATCCAAGTTGACAAGGTGTGATTGTTTCTTGGTGATAGAAGTATCAGTCGTTGGCATAGGATTTAACTTGAAATAACTACTGTATACCAGTATTTCTCACTTGTTACGGCTTGACACTAAAGTGTCAATATTCTAAGGGCAAACGCAATTAGAATGTATTATCGTACCGCGATTTACATCATGGGTCAGCTGCATAACTGTGGAGATTTGAGATTCTAAACGATTCTACAAATAAATCTTCAATTGCGCAAAAAAGTAATAAGGTTATTTGTGCAAGTCCTGTGGTTTTCGTTTTTGTCCGAGCTAAAATTTTGATATTGGTATTTATTAGTAACTATAGGTACCCACTACCGTCCAAAACCATATGTACTTCTAAAACATATAATACTATCTTCGGAAAAATATGACCAATTGTAGAGTACCTTTAAAATTTTACTTATGAACGAATTCTTATTCCATTGCTTCATAAAATCATAAATGTCGCAATAAGCATATCCATACTAATGTTATAAATGGGAAAGTGTGTCTGTCTGTCTGTCTGTCTGTTTGTCTTTCTATCACGGCAAAACGGAGCGACGAATTGACCAGATTTTTTATGTGGAGATAGTTGAAGGGATGGAGAGGACATAGGCTACTTTTTGTCTCTTTCTAACGCGAGTGAAGCCGCGGGCAGAAGCTAGTTTAATATATTTATATAGAGAACTTAATTAAGACATGATGGCCTAGACAACTGGCATTGTAGAATAGATGGTAGAATAGAATAGATTGTCAAATGTTTGGGGTTGACATAAGCTTTCGCTAAATAATTTGACGTCTCTATTCTACAATGCCACTTGTCTAGGGGGGCAGATCATCTAAAACTTAACATTGTCTCTGATCATCAACGCATCATCTCGGCATCATTAGATGGCTACCTCTGCATGATTGCCGTCCAAAATATAGGTAAAATTGAAAGTTAAGTAATATGCAGGTGTATGGCCAATTGGCCAGTAGTGGCCCTAAGTGGGTTAATAAAATAAAAAGTATGAAAGTAAAAGGTTGGTTAGTTTGTAATTAATATCATTATTACTTTTACAAATGAGGTTGACACAACTTGTGTCTGCGTTTCCAATGTAATTTAGGTGACTCTATTATGGCATACAAATATCTTCCTTGTACTCTTTTCTGTACTGACTTATATTTTTGTTATAGTGTTCCTCACAGTCACTACATCTACTGGAAAACTTTACTATTCGATGTCTTTATGATGCAGTATGTAACACGCACGCTTAAATTATAATTATCTAAATTTCTACACACGGGGAAAAGCTGTAATACTTTAAATTTTACAAAATAAATGAAATGATATCCTTCTTCTTCTTTTTTTTATTATTAAAACCTGTTACAATGTTAGCATGAATATTAAAATTAATAGTTAGTTTTATGGAGAGTGAAAAATATTTTCTGAAACTGTTGACATTTTTAAATAGAAATGGCTTTAGAAACGATTATGCTGGCTTCACATCAGTTGCGTGGTACAAAGAATTGATAGCTATATCTGAAGCAACGAATGCCATAGATTTTGCTAATGTCTCCAATGACAAAGTATCCATCACAATTCTATTGGCGACATGATTCAA